>JAHZNG010005204.1:0-11083 GCA_027744375.1 Orchesellides sinensis | reverse complement strand
TTTAATGGAATTCAGTATATTGTACCTGGAGACTATGGGGCAGCGTTGCTTTTCGATGTAAATGGAGTGATCGCTGGAGTTCAGCAATTGGTATGTAATTTTGATGCATATTTATAAAACGAAGAAAAGTCACCATTATATTATGCAAATGGTTAAAATTACTTTTATTTCTAACCAAACTTCGGTAGCTAAACAAATCTAGTATTCTTGGGCCAGAAAACAATGTAAATTATCCTGCTCTCCCCATTTACCAATCTATTACTTTTGAGAATCAAGAGTACTTTCTTCTTACAAGTTATTTTGTAGATCCAGGTAAAAAAATATACTGTCATGCTAAAATTCTTTACGTGTATGTATGTATGTATCAATAATTCTAGAAATCCGAAAATGTTTATTGTAGCAATAATCTGCACCACTGGACGTAATGACTCATCGTTGGAATCTGACGGTACCGGAACTGGTCTTTGGATACAAAATGGAACCAGCCCCACAACATCTATCAACGTTCCTAAGAATAGGACAGAAGCGATTGCTCAAGGGTGGACACGAAACCAATGCTTCCTCGGAATGGGCTCACACAATTTTTACAAGGTGGAAGAATACACAAGTCATAACTGTACAGAGATGTTCCCAGTTTTTGGTCTTTACAACCGAGCCGGTGAAATGTTAGGATTTGGGTTTATCAACTCTGGAACTGTGCTTAATCATAGATTTGAAAATCCTCCAAACGCCGCTATCAGTGTAAGGCTCATATTCTTAAACAAAATTACAACACTATACTACATCAAGCAGTAAGTAAGCAACTGTTCGAAACATTTATTACTTCCATAACAGCTTATCCTAGGAGAGACTCCGCAATGTGTACTGGATACAAACGACAGAAGTAAGAGAAAAAACAAATGATGAAATTAATGTAGGCCATTTGACTCCATATAAGTTGATAGTTTGAACTAAACTTACAAACGGAATCTCATTTTCAGTTGGACTTACTTCGATGCATGTGTACTTCGTGGACTCCCCATGGCTCATCTTCTGCTAGATTTTATAAATCCGATAAATGGCTGGTTGTTTCAATATTGACAACTCATTGTTTTTTAGCAGAAATGCATATGTTATAGAATAGATATGACATTTTAACCAAAGCTTTGCAACCAGGCTATATGCATTTATATATAAACACATGTTACAGCTTGTCCATTTTAATCTGTCACGATACAATACAATCTAAATCTGGAATTATATTTACACACACAAAACAGAATCATAAGCCATTGTCATATAGCCATCTTTCAATAATATTTTTAAACCTAACATCAATATGACTTGAATCAAGTCCCACCCTGTATTATTTTATACACCATATTTTTATACGTTTATTACACTCTTTTCCCACAATTTTTACAAATCATAAAAACAACATGCTTTTTTAAATTTAACTGTATAAAGGCATGAAAACAAAAAAGGTGAATCCAAGATTACAACGGAGAGCTCTCCAGTTATTTTAAAACTCTGTCATTTTGATAAAACTTAATGAGAATACTAATAACCCTAATTAATGAAAGATCTATTTATTTTGATGAAATTCTGCAATGCAAAGTGTGCAACTCCAAGACCCCTCTGGTGGAGCATCGAGTGGCGGAGAGAGACAGTACATGTGATATCCACGATCACAGTCATCGCAGAAAAGAAGTTGATCCTAAAAGTAAAAGGTATAATTTTAACAATGATGATAAATCCGTATTTTAAAATTGAAGTCAGGATCTAAATAGGAAATGAACATCAAGGCAAACTTACATCATTGTCTGAAGTTCCACATATGGAACAGCATTTGCACTCAATGCACTGCCACCTATATTTTTTTACGGAAATAATCATATTTGCTGTGAACTGCAAGCAACTAGGGTGACCTGTACAAGAACAAAAATGCGGGCATTATAGTACTATTAACTTCCCCAAGTCTGTTTTATAGTTTATAGTACTATTATTTTTAAATTGTACGAAACCCAACCTGATCGGCCACAGTCAGAACATGAGACCATTTCCTCAGGTTCTCCACTTTTCTTGTTTTCAACAGCGTCTCCTAAGCAGAAGTCGCAATAGGGCGAAGGCTGCACTCGGGGTTTTAAGTTATCCATGCCATTCCTTTCTCCACTGTTATTCACCTCTTGACTTTGTGGAGGTCTTTGTCCACCCTGCACAGGCGGTAACGTCGGAGGTGGAAAGGGACCTCCAGGTTGAGAATTTGCTTGAGAAGTAGGTGGTGCCGGAGACTGTTGTTGTTGTTGCTGCTGCTGATGCTGTTGTTGTTGCTGCTGCTGTTGTTGTTGTTGCTGCTGCTGTTGTTGCTGTTGCTGCGGTTGTTGCTGATGTTGTTGTTGTTGCTGCTGCTGCTGTGGGGGAGGTTGTAGATGAGGTGGGGGATGTGGATGCATAGGCTGTCCGGCATATGGATGTGGGGGACCTCCAACACCATGGTGGGGCGGAGGTTGCTGTTGTGGCACAAGATGTGGAGGTGGAGGATGATGTCCATGCATCATATGAGGTGGTGGGGGCATCATCATTCCAGGGGCTGATGAAACTACAGGATTTTGCATATGCATCGGGTGATGCTGAGGCGGTAACTGTTGCGGCTGTAGAGTAGGCGGCTGGAGACCTCCCGTTGGGGGCATCTGTTGAGGATGCAAAACTGTGTTGACCATATTATGTACTCTGCCTATCAATTGTTTTAGACTTAATTTTTTTTGAGACAGTAAGAAACTAAATTGTAAAATGATCGTAAAAGCTGTACTTAAACATCATATATATATGTAACTCAAATGCATTTCAGTACAATCAAATAACTAATCTACGAACAGTGGACATTTCAAGGTTTTAAGTCCAATAAGTTGCCTCTCGGGTTCAAAATTACGTAGATAGAATAATGTATGTCTCTGTCTGTAATTGATTTCACATTATATTCATATCGTCGACTCACAACTCACAACTTCTCCAATTAGATATGGAAAACTTGATGATAAAAGCGTTTAATATCCTCACATCACGTAATAAGTACTTGAGGTGTGACAATATTGACTTTACATTTACATTAATGTGCAAATATACCAAGGTATACATAATATCATATATGAACATTTACAAATATTTTATATCATTTGATATAATGTTAGAATATGCAAAAATCCTTTCGCGACCGAAAAACAAAAGATTAAACTGCTTCAAAAGGATTTCTGGATAGATGACCCACAGACATTTTGTTCCCATCTCTCTATCAGTGCTGATGTCCACATCTAGTAAAAGTATCACAATGCAGAAGTTTTTCGTTTCATTCGTTCTACTGACATTGTCATTTGGTAATTATAATTACAAATTTTAATATAATTCCAGATTCCATATTTACATTCATAATCAGGAATAACACAAGTAATTACATTCAATGTGTGTTTTATTTTATAGGAAGAATACATTCCGAATTTTGGGATGATTTCAGGCGTATGTGTATATTTTAACATATAATTTTGTAGATTTATATGACATTTTTGTACAATGTAAAACTAACGGTTTCTTTAAAAAAAATCCTTGCAGTGACCTATGCAACCAATCCTTTTGGACATTTCAACCGGATCCCAAGAACTATTCGCGACCCTCTGCTAGTGGAACAGGGATGGCTACCCACAAGCTCTAACTGTACAAACCATGGGACATTTAATGGAATTCAGTATATTGTACCTGGAGACTATGGGGCAGCGTTGCTTTTCGATGTAAATGGAGTGATCGCTGGAGTTCAGCAATTGGTATGTAATTTTGATGCATATTTATAAAACGAAGAAAAGTCACCATTATATTATGCAAATGGTTAAAATTACTTTTATTTCTAACCAAACTTCGGTAGCTAAACAAATCTAGTATTCTTGGGCCAGAAAACAATGTAAATTATCCTGCTCTCCCCATTTACCAATCTATTACTTTTGAGAATCAAGAGTACTTTCTTCTTACAAGTTATTTTGTAGATCCAGGTAAAAAAATATACTGTCATGCTAAAATTCTTTACGTGTATGTATGTATGTATCAATAATTCTAGAAATCCGAAAATGTTTATTGTAGCAATAATCTGCACCACTGGACGTAATGACTCATCGTTGGAATCTGACGGTACCGGAACTGGTCTTTGGATACAAAATGGAACCAGCCCCACAACATCTATCAACGTTCCTAAGAATAGGACAGAAGCGATTGCTCAAGGGTGGACACGAAACCAATGCTTCCTCGGAATGGGCTCACACAATTTTTACAAGGTGGAAGAATACACAAGTCATAACTGTACAGAGATGTTCCCAGTTTTTGGTCTTTACAACCGAGCCGGTGAAATGTTAGGATTTGGGTTTATCAACTCTGGAACTGTGCTTAATCATAGATTTGAAAATCCTCCAAACGCCGCTATCAGTGTAAGGCTCATATTCTTAAACAAAATTACAACACTATACTACATCAAGCAGTAAGTAAGCAACTGTTCGAAACATTTATTACTTCCATAACAGCTTATCCTAGGAGAGACTCCGCAATGTGTACTGGATACAAACGACAGAAGTAAGAGAAAAAACAAATGATGAAATTAATGTAGGCCATTTGACTCCATATAAGTTGATAGTTTGAACTAAACTTACAAACGGAATCTCATTTTCAGTTGGACTTACTTCGATGCATGTGTACTTCGTGGACTCCCCATGGCTCATCTTCTGCTAGATTTTATAAATCCGATAAATGGCTGGTTGTTTCAATATTGACAACTCATTGTTTTTTAGCAGAAATGCATATGTTATAGAATAGATATGACATTTTAACCAAAGCTTTGCAACCAGGCTATATGCATTTATATATAAACACATGTTACAGCTTGTCCATTTTAATCTGTCACGATACAATACAATCTAAATCTGGAATTATATTTACACACACAAAACAGAATCATAAGCCATTGTCATATAGCCATCTTTCAATAATATTTTTAAACCTAACATCAATATGACTTGAATCAAGTCCCACCCTGTATTATTTTATACACCATATTTTTATACGTTTATTACACTCTTTTCCCACAATTTTTACAAATCATAAAAACAACATGCTTTTTTAAATTTAACTGTATAAAGGCATGAAAACAAAAAAGGTGAATCCAAGATTACAACGGAGAGCTCTCCAGTTATTTTAAAACTCTGTCATTTTGATAAAACTTAATGAGAATACTAATAACCCTAATTAATGAAAGATCTATTTATTTTGATGAAATTCTGCAATGCAAAGTGTGCAACTCCAAGACCCCTCTGGTGGAGCATCGAGTGGCGGAGAGAGACAGTACATGTGATATCCACGATCACAGTCATCGCAGAAAAGAAGTTGATCCTAAAAGTAAAAGGTATAATTTTAACAATGATGATAAATCCGTATTTTAAAATTGAAGTCAGGATCTAAATAGGAAATGAACATCAAGGCAAACTTACATCATTGTCTGAAGTTCCACATATGGAACAGCATTTGCACTCAATGCACTGCCACCTATATTTTTTTACGGAAATAATCATATTTGCTGTGAACTGCAAGCAACTAGGGTGACCTGTACAAGAACAAAAATGCGGGCATTATAGTACTATTAACTTCCCCAAGTCTGTTTTATAGTTTATAGTACTATTATTTTTAAATTGTACGAAACCCAACCTGATCGGCCACAGTCAGAACATGAGACCATTTCCTCAGGTTCTCCACTTTTCTTGTTTTCAACAGCGTCTCCTAAGCAGAAGTCGCAATAGGGCGAAGGCTGCACTCGGGGTTTTAAGTTATCCATGCCATTCCTTTCTCCACTGTTATTCACCTCTTGACTTTGTGGAGGTCTTTGTCCACCCTGCACAGGCGGTAACGTCGGAGGTGGAAAGGGACCTCCAGGTTGAGAATTTGCTTGAGAAGTAGGTGGTGCCGGAGACTGTTGTTGTTGTTGCTGCTGCTGATGCTGTTGTTGTTGCTGCTGCTGTTGTTGTTGTTGCTGCTGCTGTTGTTGCTGTTGCTGCGGTTGTTGCTGATGTTGTTGTTGTTGCTGCTGCTGCTGTGGGGGAGGTTGTAGATGAGGTGGGGGATGTGGATGCATAGGCTGTCCGGCATATGGATGTGGGGGACCTCCAACACCATGGTGGGGCGGAGGTTGCTGTTGTGGCACAAGATGTGGAGGTGGAGGATGATGTCCATGCATCATATGAGGTGGTGGGGGCATCATCATTCCAGGGGCTGATGAAACTACAGGATTTTGCATATGCATCGGGTGATGCTGAGGCGGTAACTGTTGCGGCTGTAGAGTAGGCGGCTGGAGACCTCCCGTTGGGGGCATCTGTTGAGGATGCAAAACTGTGTTGACCATATTATGTACTCTGCCTATCAATTGTTTTAGACTTAATTTTTTTTGAGACAGTAAGAAACTAAATTGTAAAATGATCGTAAAAGCTGTACTTAAACATCATATATATATGTAACTCAAATGCATTTCAGTACAATCAAATAACTAATCTACGAACAGTGGACATTTCAAGGTTTTAAGTCCAATAAGTTGCCTCTCGGGTTCAAAATTACGTAGATAGAATAATGTATGTCTCTGTCTGTAATTGATTTCACATTATATTCATATCGTCGACTCACAACTCACAACTTCTCCAATTAGATATGGAAAACTTGATGATAAAAGCGTTTAATATCCTCACATCACGTAATAAGTACTTGAGGTGTGACAATATTGACTTTACATTTACATTAATGTGCAAATATACCAAGGTATACATAATATCATATATGAACATTTACAAATATTTTATATCATTTGATATAATGTTAGAATATGCAAAAATCCTTTCGCGACCGAAAAACAAAAGATTAAACTGCTTCAAAAGGATTTCTGGATAGATGACCCACAGACATTTTGTTCCCATCTCTCTATCAGTGCTGATGTCCACATCTAGTAAAAGTATCACAATGCAGAAGTTTTTCGTTTCATTCGTTCTACTGACATTGTCATTTGGTAATTATAATTACAAATTTTAATATAATTCCAGATTCCATATTTACATTCATAATCAGGAATAACACAAGTAATTACATTCAATGTGTGTTTTATTTTATAGGAAGAATACATTCCGAATTTTGGGATGATTTCAGGCGTATGTGTATATTTTAACATATAATTTTGTAGATTTATATGACATTTTTGTACAATGTAAAACTAACGGTTTCTTTAAAAAAAATCCTTGCAGTGACCTATGCAACCAATCCTTTTGGACATTTCAACCGGATCCCAAGAACTATTCGCGACCCTCTGCTAGTGGAACAGGGATGGCTACCCACAAGCTCTAACTGTACAAACCATGGGACATTTAATGGAATTCAGTATATTGTACCTGGAGACTATGGGGCAGCGTTGCTTTTCGATGTAAATGGAGTGATCGCTGGAGTTCAGCAATTGGTATGTAATTTTGATGCATATTTATAAAACGAAGAAAAGTCACCATTATATTATGCAAATGGTTAAAATTACTTTTATTTCTAACCAAACTTCGGTAGCTAAACAAATCTAGTATTCTTGGGCCAGAAAACAATGTAAATTATCCTGCTCTCCCCATTTACCAATCTATTACTTTTGAGAATCAAGAGTACTTTCTTCTTACAAGTTATTTTGTAGATCCAGGTAAAAAAATATACTGTCATGCTAAAATTCTTTACGTGTATGTATGTATGTATCAATAATTCTAGAAATCCGAAAATGTTTATTGTAGCAATAATCTGCACCACTGGACGTAATGACTCATCGTTGGAATCTGACGGTACCGGAACTGGTCTTTGGATACAAAATGGAACCAGCCCCACAACATCTATCAACGTTCCTAAGAATAGGACAGAAGCGATTGCTCAAGGGTGGACACGAAACCAATGCTTCCTCGGAATGGGCTCACACAATTTTTACAAGGTGGAAGAATACACAAGTCATAACTGTACAGAGATGTTCCCAGTTTTTGGTCTTTACAACCGAGCCGGTGAAATGTTAGGATTTGGGTTTATCAACTCTGGAACTGTGCTTAATCATAGATTTGAAAATCCTCCAAACGCCGCTATCAGTGTAAGGCTCATATTCTTAAACAAAATTACAACACTATACTACATCAAGCAGTAAGTAAGCAACTGTTCGAAACATTTATTACTTCCATAACAGCTTATCCTAGGAGAGACTCCGCAATGTGTACTGGATACAAACGACAGAAGTAAGAGAAAAAACAAATGATGAAATTAATGTAGGCCATTTGACTCCATATAAGTTGATAGTTTGAACTAAACTTACAAACGGAATCTCATTTTCAGTTGGACTTACTTCGATGCATGTGTACTTCGTGGACTCCCCATGGCTCATCTTCTGCTAGATTTTATAAATCCGATAAATGGCTGGTTGTTTCAATATTGACAACTCATTGTTTTTTAGCAGAAATGCATATGTTATAGAATAGATATGACATTTTAACCAAAGCTTTGCAACCAGGCTATATGCATTTATATATAAACACATGTTACAGCTTGTCCATTTTAATCTGTCACGATACAATACAATCTAAATCTGGAATTATATTTACACACACAAAACAGAATCATAAGCCATTGTCATATAGCCATCTTTCAATAATATTTTTAAACCTAACATCAATATGACTTGAATCAAGTCCCACCCTGTATTATTTTATACACCATATTTTTATACGTTTATTACACTCTTTTCCCACAATTTTTACAAATCATAAAAACAACATGCTTTTTTAAATTTAACTGTATAAAGGCATGAAAACAAAAAAGGTGAATCCAAGATTACAACGGAGAGCTCTCCAGTTATTTTAAAACTCTGTCATTTTGATAAAACTTAATGAGAATACTAATAACCCTAATTAATTAAAAGTAAAAGGTATAATTTTAACAATGATGATAAATCCGTATTTTAAAATTGAAGTCAGGATCTAAATAGGAAATGAACATCAAGGCAAACTTACATCATTGTCTGAAGTTCCACATATGGAACAGCATTTGCACTCAATGCACTGCCACCTATATTTTTTTACGGAAATAATCATATTTGCTGTGAACTGCAAGCAACTAGGGTGACCTGTACAAGAACAAAAATGCGGGCATTATAGTACTATTAACTTCCCCAAGTCTGTTTTATAGTTTATAGTACTATTATTTTTAAATTGTACGAAACCCAACCTGATCGGCCACAGTCAGAACATGAGACCATTTCCTCAGGTTCTCCACTTTTCTTGTTTTCAACAGCGTCTCCTAAGCAGAAGTCGCAATAGGGCGAAGGCTGCACTCGGGGTTTTAAGTTATCCATGCCATTCCTTTCTCCACTGTTATTCACCTCTTGACTTTGTGGAGGTCTTTGTCCACCCTGCACAGGCGGTAACGTCGGAGGTGGAAAGGGACCTCCAGGTTGAGAATTTGCTTGAGAAGTAGGTGGTGCCGGAGACTGTTGTTGTTGTTGCTGCTGCTGATGCTGTTGTTGTTGCTGCTGCTGTTGTTGTTGTTGCTGCTGCTGTTGTTGCTGTTGCTGCGGTTGTTGCTGATGTTGTTGTTGTTGCTGCTGCTGCTGTGGGGGAGGTTGTAGATGAGGTGGGGGATGTGGATGCATAGGCTGTCCGGCATATGGATGTGGGGGACCTCCAACACCATGGTGGGGCGGAGGTTGCTGTTGTGGCACAAGATGTGGAGGTGGAGGATGATGTCCATGCATCATATGAGGTGGTGGGGGCATCATCATTCCAGGGGCTGATGAAACTACAGGATTTTGCATATGCATCGGGTGATGCTGAGGCGGTAACTGTTGCGGCTGTAGAGTAGGCGGCTGGAGACCTCCCGTTGGGGGCATCTGTTGAGGATGCAAAACTGTGTTGACCATATTATGTACTCTGCCTATCAATTGTTTTAGACTTAATTTTTTTTGAGACAGTAAGAAACTAAATTGTAAAATGATCGTAAAAGCTGTACTTAAACATCATATATATATGTAACTCAAATGCATTTCAGTACAATCAAATAACTAATCTACGAACAGTGGACATTTCAAGGTTTTAAGTCCAATAAGTTGCCTCTCGGGTTCAAAATTACGTAGATAGAATAATGTATGTCTCTGTCTGTAATTGATTTCACATTATATTCATATCGTCGACTCACAACTCACAACTTCTCCAATTAGATATGGAAAACTTGATGATAAAAGCGTTTAATATCCTCACATCACGTAATAAGTACTTGAGGTGTGACAATATTGACTTTACATTTACATTAATGTGCAAATATACCAAGGTATACATAATATCATATATGAACATTTACAAATATTTTATATCATTTGATATAATGTTAGAATATGCAAAAATCCTTTCGCGACCGAAAAACAAAAGATTAAACTGCTTCAAAAGGATTTCTGGATAGATGACCCACAGACATTTTGTTCCCATCTCTCTATCAGTGCTGATGTCCACATCTAGTAAAAGTATCACAATGCAGAAGTTTTTCGTTTCATTCGTTCTACTGACATTGTCATTTGGTAATTATAATTACAAATTTTAATATAATTCCAGATTCCATATTTACATTCATAATCAGGAATAACACAAGTAATTACATTCAATGTGTGTTTTATTTTATAGGAAGAATACATTCCGAATTTTGGGATGATTTCAGGCGTATGTGTATATTTTAACATATAATTTTGTAGATTTATATGACATTTTTGTACAATGTAAAACTAACGGTTTCTTTAAAAAAAATCCTTGCAGTGACCTATGCAACCAATCCTTTTGGACATTTCAACCGGATCCCAAGAACTATTCGCGACCCTCTGCTAGTGGAACAGGGATGGCTACCCACAAGCTCTAACTGTACAAACCATGGGACATTTAATGGAATTCAGTATATTGTACCTGGAGACTATGGGGCAGCGTTGCTTTTCGATGTAAATGGAGTGATCGCTGGAGTTCAGCAATTGGTATGTAATTTTGATGCATATTTATAAAAC
>JAHZNG010005203.1:0-17229 GCA_027744375.1 Orchesellides sinensis | reverse complement strand
TTTTTTCACCAAAAAGATCCGCACGGAAAAATTCCGTGGTGAAAATGCAAGAAATGAATACCATTTTTGTGAAAAAGTGGTGGAAATTTTCACTTCTGTGGAATAACCGTGGAAACCTTTAATGAATACCAGGCATTAATAACGGCCAAGAATCAAAGTGTTTTTAGGCGTAAATATTTTGAGAAGTTAAATCAATCTTATAGAAGAAAACTCATATCTCCAGTTTTTATTTACTTACTGTTAGTACGTTATGTCAAAGCTCTTCTTTTATTCATATGATACAGTCAGTCTGTAATCAGCATCTAAATTTGGATTCATAGGACAAAAAAATTAAAAATTCCCAGGACCTTTTCCACACTTGGTAGCTAAAATCCCACACATCTCAAAACCCATCTTTTTGTGCTTTCTAATAATCCGAATTTGAATTTTAATTGTTGTTACTCCGAAGCACATTTTGTTACTCGGATTTCAAAAAATAATTGGCATGAAGAACCCAAATTTGGTGTCTTACAGACACAAATTTGGCTCCTCGAATCCAAATTTGGCTTCTTATTATTAAGGTACCCAAATTTGGATTCGTACAGATCCAAATTTGGCGCCCAGTTGGAGTCCACATTTAGATCCTTTAGGAATTCAAATTTGGATGCTGATTACAGACTGACAGTAAGACCGTTCCAAAAACACTGGTTGTATTGGCGTTATTCTACAATCTTAAAACTAGTATTGAATCTCCCAAAATATCTTTTTTATTGTTCATCCAAGTTCATATTTTCTGGCACGTTCTATATACAGCTGCTGTGTGAGTGGCAGAAGGAGATGAAAGCATGCATCACATTACATATTATCACATTTCATCTTCCATTCTACTTTTATTGAGGCATGCATAAAAAATTAGAGCATGACCTGAAGGCTTTTTGAAGACAGAACATGACAGAAGGATAGACTCATGTGGATTTTCATGAGACAGTCCAATTGGGCTTATAAGGAGTGCGTTGATTCAAAGCCAGTGGTGCTCCAAATATGTTAGGGATCAAAAAGATGAAGATTTGCAAAGCTGTAACGTAAATAATGTGTGCTATTCCATGAGAAACGTTCCAAATTGTTATTATTGTACGTATTTTCTTATAAATTAAGCTTTTCTGTCTTGCTTGGGGAATGCACTAACCCTTTAATGTGCTACAGTTCTTCCGGGTACTTATGATTTATCTCCTGTTCCCCGGAGCTGTTTGCTAAACTATATTGAGTTGGGAGATTATATTTCCAAAAACAAAAGACGTACTTAATGATCAAAACATGAAAAATCTTTTACATAAATATTTAAGTTGTAACGGCGAATCACTTGTCTTCTTATCATCTTTCTTACTATTTTGTGAAACTACTCTACTTCTTTTGTCTTGTGCGAAATTGAAGTGCGATACACATGTAAAATCAAGGTCTTAAACTAAGAAAACTGAGGCGCTAATTAGGTTTTAGATTTTTTGTGTTTTACCTCTAGAGGCTTTGCAATTCTTTGGAAATAAAAGGATAGTCTGGCATCAATACAAATATTATTATATTGGATAATCAATCAGTCATTTCATTTGTTTTGTTGAAAGCAGTACTAACATCGCTTAATTAGCTGCGGAGCAGCTATATTGGGATTCGACTTCTGGTCTGTCGTCGACGTCGTTACTTCGGCCGCCGGACGCCGTGATCAAAAAATGGTGTACACGGTTTTATTCGAAAATGGCTAAAGCTATTTACATAATTCCAATGGCAATCGACTTCTATTGACCTAAGCTTACCTGTGCGTAAAGGCCAGCCCGATGGTAGGTGCCCTTCAGGTACTTATCAGGTATTGATAAGACCTTTTTTAATGCTGTGGCTAAACGGTTGAATGGATTTACCATTGGATCAGACTGCAGTGAAATGACTTTTCATCACTATGAATGAATGAATTTCGTCGTAATGAACCGTTGTTTCAGTACATGTGTAAATAACTGAAAATTTTATCAGGAGACTTGAAATTTCCAACATCATATAACATGTACATTGCATCAAAATTTTCACATACATGTGCACAATACCACGCTTCACACTGTCTGTAATCTGAGCTATATCAACAAATGGTTTTTATTACTCCTTGTTTACCTCATCCCCGGTTCTGGTTCTAGCGTCTTTAGCATCGACTGAATGAGTTAGATTGTTTTAAACCCTTAATTTTTTATTTCTGACCCGTCTTTTACAATTGATCAAAAGCCATGGATTGCTCACACAAGCAATAATTTCTTGCGTCACGCTTTAAAATCCGTTATCTAATAAAACTGATTTTGACATGAAACTATCGTATTATCGTACATACGTACGTAAGGGTTAAGATTCAGTATTACCCAAGTTCAATTCAAGGCCAAAGCTTAAGCAAGAATTACAAAATTAGCTGGGAATAATCTTAATGAAACTTAATAGCGAATCTGGTTGCAGCCAGTGATTAAAAAATGTTCCTCCACTATGACCTGGATCAGACGAGAATGATAATTTTTTCTATACTGGGATATTATCCACGTACTCAAGTCAGAATAATGAAGAAATGCAGTCTTTCTGGATTTATTAATATCATTTTGTACTAAAAAGCTATATAAATGTATAAAGATAACACTATCGCTGTCATTCTGCAATCGCATTCGCAACTCAATCCGATTCGTGCTTTGTAAGTTGACCTTAACCGGCCGAAAGAAGGTAACCTTGATAGTGATGTCACAGATGAAACGTTACGAGTAGGTGTACGAGTCAATGCATAGTAGGTCAACTTAAACTTTTGTCTGATAATAGAAAAAGGAAATCGAAAATGTTGACACAGAAATCAGAATAGCAACATTTATTGCCAAGTATGCAAGGTCAAGTTAATAAAATCTAAGGAAGTGAAATCTAGTGTAAATCCAGCCTTTTAAATCATATTAAGATTTTTAGAGTTCATGTACCTACATATATCGAATGTTATGAACGACAGATTACTTTCAATGCATCACCTGTATTCGGACAGTTGTACCAAAACTTACACTTAGCATCATTAGTCATCAGCTTAGCAATTACACGTCAAAATTTAGGATAAGTACTTGATTGATGCATCGTGACATGGCATGCCATAAGAGCATGAGAATTTTCACCTTAACAATGTTTACAAAGGTTACAAGGGCTATAATCAAAATATAGCAAAACAAACTAATTTTTATTAGTAGCATCAAAATGAAAGTCAAAAGATTGTTCCGGAGTGCATAATCACCTTGCCATAGCCATTTGATGGCGCATATGGCTTGATCCTACGGAAAGCTGTAATTCAGGTTAGAAGTTATATATTCTAAAGCATGGATGCATCTATTCCTATTCTTTGTATTATCTAAACATGTCTACTTACTCACACCTCGTGGAGTGGAGTATATCAGTATACATGCGCTAAAGCTTAGGTATTCATCCAAAAAGCAACAACCATAACAATTAATAAGTAACACACGGGCATATCACGCGGACAAGTTGTGTCATCCTCTTACAACTTTCAACAGGTCTGTATTTTTTTCGTGGGATGTAGCCTGGTATGAAATGCTACATCATCTTTGCAAATCTTGAATCTCAACAGTTTATGCTACATCTTGTCCTGAACCTTTTGCAGCTTTCATATGTCCGTTCTTGAGAATCTTCCCAAGAAAGATACATTACATAGCATTGTGCAACCTTGATTGTAAGATACGTTATTGTTTAAAGACAGCACATTCCATGAGGATGTTCGTTTTGCACAATATGGAATACTATTACCACCTACATACTATTTCATCATTCATTCAAACCAATCCAATATAGCATATCTCCAGTATTCTCAATTCTCGTAAAAAAATTTAACTTTCTCTGCCGAGCTAGAACTGTATTATTAGTTATTTAAATATGATTTCACTTAGTAGAGTACTATACTGGTTTATTATACTATATTAAATTGGACTGGTTAAGACTGAGATATATGTATGGTTAAAATGTCAACATTTGCCATATGAATTTTTCAAGTTTGATTACAAATACACGTTTGGGATAAGCATCAGCGCTCAGTAACAGCCAGCTGGAAGAAACGCCTTTTCTCTTGATTGAATTAACAATCATAGCCCTGTCATTGGTCTAACTAACCAGTCATGCAACCGGCTTTTCAGCATGATTGCTGAGATCGTAAATCGAGGGAATTATTGATGCATGATATGATCATACATAAGGACTTGATAAAACATTCTCAGTTCACATGGTCTATTTAACATAAAACTTGAAAATTGTGTTGACATCCACATTTAATTTGTTGAAAACCAGAAGCAGAATTGAAATGTATATATTGTTGGCCAATACGACTGTAAAATGATCTCTATGTATTCCTGAAAATGATAGCAGCAAAGGGAAGCCAAGTTAAATTTCCACAAGGCAATTTTCACATATATTATGAAATAAAAGTTTGGCAACAATTTTATCGCTTTGTTCACACGAAAACGCAATATATTATTTTTCGGAAAGCAACTCATTGATTGTGTGAAGTTTAAATACCAAGCAAACTACCTGTGACCACTCAAAATTTTTTGTGTGAATGTGTCCAATACAATCATCATAACTCTATAGAAATGCATTCTCAGATTGGATAGAGAGTTGATTTATGGTTGATTCCTACAGTCAAAAATTCGAAATAGAACTAATTCCATTGCTGAATTATCATATGTAGAACTGTGGAACCATACCTAGTCAATATTTCACATTTTCTTATTGTGTGTTGATATATAATTTGTATATTGAAATTATAGGTAGTTTTGCTCACGTTGCGAATTTGTTGAGTTTATATAACTAAAGGTATAGCTTATAGCAAATGCATAATAAATGTATCAGAATTCAGATGAGATTTCCGCTTGTCTGCAAAATTTTATTACGCTAACCGATTAACAAAAAAAATCGCCCAAAGGAATGAATCTTTAAAACAAAAGCTACTTCGAAATTAGGAAATTTGCAATAGCAATAGAATGAAAACAAGAGAAAAGGGAGCCCAAGTGAGGAAAAAGGAAGAGGTCTTGGAGCAAACTCGAAATACAGGGTCCGTTGGGTCTTCTTTCACGCATCTTAAGTCCCTCTCGCATTGGTATGGCGTTACAGACGCATCAACAGGGGCACAATGCTTTCCTTCTTTCACCACACACTCATTTATTGTCGAATTATAGATAAACCAGTCCTCGGACTCCATTGTCCAGTTCAGAGACTACAATACATTAAATGTTTCACTATAAAAAATAATTGCACAAACACATACATAATACCGTTTTATACCCATGAATACATGAACATCTAACGTGATTGTATGCGGGAGTGTGTTGCTTCCCATGGATCCAATCACGGTAGCAGAGACAAGTTCCTTTGTTATCATGTTTCGTTGGATCCGGCTCGTAGTGCAAGACACACTCCATAAAAAGTCTTTTGTCCTCGTTAATGCAAGGGTCAAGGATCAGGGTCATATTGTCCATACTCGGGAGCGTGTCATTCCGCGTAATTTCGCATGAGTGGTTGTGCTGTATGAACTTGTCGTCTCCTCCAGCTGGAGTTTGCAGATGCCAGCAGCCAGCAACCGTTGGGTCTGTTTCACATCGTTTCTCCTTCGACACAACTTTATTTGTTCCCCACACTATGTGTGAACTAAGACCAAGACCCAGAAAAATACCAAAAGCACGCTTAGCCTTAGACATAATGTTACCCGTTGATTTTACAGTTTGAGAAACCTCACGTCAACGTATAAAAATATCTTCTTGTCTTGTTTCTTAAAGTTTTAAGAGATTTTTTGTGGATTTTGTAATACCCATGGCGAACTAAATACTAATCGCTATATAGCGATACCTAATTAATGTTATACCTACTTCATTGAGCTACACATCAATACATCCATTGTTCACAAGCGACGGTGTTATGCTTTCTTTCTTCATCACTATACATCTCAACCGATTCTGACTCTTAAAAATTGATCGATATGTGAATGATCAAGACCGGCCCGTATACATGTCAAATGAATTATATACAAATATACCAGGCAGTTAATCAGTTAGTAGCATGGAAGTGAAAGAGTCCATGAGAGAATGTATTTAATACAAAGGTTGTTCAATTCAATATAAAAGCAGTAAAATACATTGCACAACAGCTACTATATGATTCGAACGATGTAATTAATTTCATTAAGGAAATAAATAAATGATAGGCATAACCCATTTTTGCAAAAATAGGTGTACCTTTGCATAAGCGGGAGGGAAGAATACTAATATTGGTAGATCTATTTTAAGTTTGTTTCTTCAATAATAAACCTAACACAAGGTCATAGCCAGGATATTTCTTCCATAATACAGTTACAAAAAGTGAATAAAGATTAAAGGGAAATTCATGGAAGCTATATATACACGAAACTTCCTTTGGTACACAATGAATAGCTTCAATTGATGAAGATTAGGCAAGTAATGCTGCCTACTGATTACTGAAGTGTTTTAGCCTTAAATACCAACAAAATATAAGTGCATATATCAACTATACCAATTAACTTCAAGTGTTTATATGTCACTTATGACAGGATGCAATTCGTGTTCACCATGTGCTCAGTTATCGAAACTGTCATCGGATCATCCCGAGTTACGTCATAATATTTTTTGTAATATCAGCAATAACTATATGCTTTGCTCGACAGCTGCGTATAAAATTTGGTAGAACACGTTGTGCTAGAATGACTTGTTAAAAGATGTAATGACATTTTTGAGCTTTTTAATACAGGATGAGTGAGTAATATCGCCATATACAAGTACGCATTGGAAAATGATGGTACCTAGTTTACATGTTCCAGTTTAAAGCTGTATTTATGATGCATTACATTTACCAAGTTTATTTCAACATGGAAAAGTCAACGTAGTATAATCCTTTATGCAACCAGTTTCTGATTAGAAAATTCTGTCTTCCAGATTTGGTTTATGCGAGTAATGGAAATTACCCAGCAATGGTCAAGGGAATATGGAAAACCATTACATTGAAATTTCCCCACTCCCATCTTAAATCTTATGGGTATGTACAGCAGCTTATCGAACAGATTACCGGAGCAATTGGCTCGTGCCGGCATTCAGGTTACAGAAAGCCCTTCCTGTCGTCCTGTCAAAGTCATTGATACTTAACATATTTGCCTCCACTCTGATTTTGCACCGATTTCGTCGTAATTTATAAGGTTCCGGATGTGATCATTACATATGTATACACATAACATGTACATGAGAAATATTGATTTCCAATGCTGCACTCCTTTCAAATAAAAACAAATCGTATGAATTTTCGATACGCATTTTAGAAAATGGAACGATTTCTTTGCCAAATTAGATACTTTTACCACAAGGTGCATTAAAACCAATACAACATCACCTCTGCAGCATTACATACTATTTTATAAACATGTTCAATTACTATTACTGCATTTTGCATTTATCAATATTAAACTTTGAAATTGGTATGCAGTTGTATTCATTTGAATTATAGATATGAATTTCTTATTTGTGGAAAACATTTATCACTGACTTCCTATAACTGCTATACACTTACTATTTAGTTGCAGATTACAAATAATATGTATATTATGGCTTTTTATGCACGTCAAGACGTCAAGGGATATCCCCAGAATTTTCTGAGGAAAGTTCGTTACCTTTACATGCATATGAGATTGAGTTGTATTATGCACTTATGATGCATGATGGTGTGAGAAAATCTTTGTTGTTTTGTTTTGATTACGGTGTTTTAGGGTGCAACGTCTAGCGCATTCAACAAAACCTTGCAAATTCATTGGTTTATTAGAAAAGTGGTGTGATGATTGCATTGGATATATGTAGGTACATGTGCGTGCTCGTATATTGGCAGCATACAGATCACTGCACCAAAACTAATTTTCTCTTGATTGATCAAACAATACTAACATTTAGCTCTACCGACAAAAACAATCTTTACATTCAAACCCCAATTTGTGCAAATCATTATAATTAATCTGCTCTGAATATGTATGTAGTGCAAATTTTGAACACATGGTACAAGAATGATCACAAGTATGTATATGCGTGAATGTCCATGTGCAAAAAATCTCTTCATTGCAAATCTGCGAAAGTATGATAATGGAAAGGTAAAGGCTAGTAACAGTATTACGAATTTTCTATCTTCCTTTTTGGGGTTATATACATGTACATATGCACTAATAGCGATCATTTACAAGATGCATGCTATAAAGCATTACTTATGTACAAAAGTTTTGAACAAAGAGGTGACGCTTCTTCGGTGTGCATGTGTGCCTATCCCAAACTTTGGTTACATTATGGCATAGCATGATATCCTTTGCAAAACGGAACAGTTAACGCGTGTACAGAGGTAAAGTAGTGTGTAACTCAAGAACACTTGTCCATGCACTATATATACATACATTCAACGGACATTAAAAAAATTTCGGCATATATAGAAACTTGATTAAGGAAGGGTTTTTTGTACTAGAATTTTGTTCTTGACAGATTTCTGCATGGCCTGCCTGTCTGGCTCAGCCTAAGTTAACCCTAGCAAAACCTCTTTGGTTACTCCTGCCTTGTGGCTGATGCACATGTGCTCACCCAACTGACAGATAAGATAGCTGTACCACTGTTGCTATTCAGTTTCCACTTTGGTATTACGTGTATGTTAGGTATATATGTATATGAATATATAGTATGTGCAAAACTGAAGAAATTGAGGGGAAGTTGCTGAGCTGATGCTGGTGTAATAACCATATCGTATGATACATAAATGAGAGCTTGTTCTTGCTGGGAAAAGGGTTATAGTAAAGTGGTTCACATGGTACAATATAGCTGCGGTATATGCTGCAATAAGCTTTACCATGCAATCCGATTCATGCCAAGCATTTAAATAGCTCAAGCCGGTGTTTCCACCGCTGTCATTTTGTAACTGAGGCTTACTAGCCAAACACGACGAGGAGGAAGTACCAATTCCAGAATTTGGAGAATACAGTAAACCTGGAGAAGTTAAATAATCGTTCGATTTTAAAATAAGTTTAGACCCATTCGCGTTTTTAAGTTATTCATAAGTTATTAAATCTGATCGATTACTTTTCGACTTCTTTCGTGCTATTGTTACAATCTTGTGAAGTTTCCAAACTAACCGAAGAGCATATCTGAAGTGAGTTAAGAAGACGCAAACAAAACATTCCTGAAAACACTCAACTTTATTTGTGAATTCAACGATAAATTACCATTTAAATTTACAAGTAAGTATTACAAAAATACATACAAATTTTAAAGCTTTATGAGTAATTTTGAAAATGCAGATTGTCTGCTAGTTTTAGCATTCAAGTTTTAAGGCAAGGGACACATTCAAAAGCGTTTAGAGTTTAGAGCCCTTCATACTCATAGCAGTAAATAGCTTGTCCCATTTCCATGCAAGACTGGCTTAATTCCAAGTTCAATGTTCTGACAGGTGTCAAGTTTTTTTTTGTTTAAATCGACAAGAGGAAATACGACAGACAAAAAGAAACAAAGAATCATTTGACATTTCAGCCCTGATGAAGTTAATACTTTACTTGGAACGGTATTTCATTCATTAAACTAATTACAGTTGCAATGCCAAATTGTATTAACAATCAAAAGATGCATTTAATTTCCCAGAATATATAGCACAAGGCAAGAATACTAAAGTAAAATTGCAGTTTAGCGCAGCGATTAGGAATTCCGTTTCATGCACGCTAGTCAGATTGATCATACCATGCACCCATAGTAATCATCATCGTGATATAAACAAAGACTTAGTCAGCTCCCATGAACCACACGTACCATTAGTACCTACTTACGTATATGAAGCTCATTAGCATCACAGTATCCTGACCAACATAGTAAGCATTAGAAATGATCATGAGATCACATCAGGTTTTAAGGAATCAGGCATGGACCTCGTGTATCCTTGTGATCCACTCAATGTTAACGCATCTCTTACGTGTTTTAGTCCAACTGCTAATTTAATCGTATGGCCTGATCTTCTCGCTGATCGCTCACCGACACCGACTCATCATTACATTCATCTTCCTTAGATGATACTTAATAGGGAAGGGCTTCAGTTGTACATATACTATAATCTATGCATATGAGTTCCGTTGCACTACTACCTCAACGTAGCATCATGTGCGTTAGGTACATCTTTAATTCGGCAAATTGCAAAGTAGCAGGTTTATTATTATTTTTTACTTGTCAGGTCAGCTTGGAAGCACATGAACATTTAGGTACATATACCTAGTTACTATGTACATATACGTATGCATGTATACTCACACTGTCATTATTACGTGTCCGTTTGGAAGAATGAAAGACTGTTGGGAATTTAGGAAGGAAGGTTGTATCCTAATGGATGTATAGAATTATATGCAATTCAATGTGGCATCATTACAATAACCAGAAAGTATGACGGTTTGCTGCGGTAATTGAACTAGTTGGGTATATTGAAGAAGAATAGAAAATTGTTAAGTCTGCTTGTGGATTTGTCTGCAGAAATGATCGTACGATACAATCATACGAGCCAAACATTAGACTTTTCTTTTCCCTTTCAACAGTCCTGTCAACCAATGACCAAACTTTTTTAGATGTGTATAGCTTGTCAGAGTCATGCCACCTTTTTTGGTACATTCTTTATATTAGATAGGCCTCTTGTATTCTTAAAGTAGGTATGAATGGAAAATGATTGAATGCGGTGCATTTACATTGTTTTATTGTGTTGAATGTAATACGTTGCAGTCAGGAGCTAGCTGCGTGCAAAAATGTGAGTCAGAGAAGCGTATGCAAAAAATTGGTTTGGTTTTTATGGTTTCGGTTTTTTGGGGAAGGAAGAGATACAATGAAAACTACTATGTGGAATGCATGAAAACATTTTGCAATTTTAGTCATGAAATATGATAATGCATAAACACAGACTGCATAATATTGGATTTACAGTTAATTTTAGTATCATGATCATAAATTAAAAATTGTGAGTCGATTTACTTTTGAAAATATCTTAGGAATTATTTTTAGCAAAACAACAATGCTATGTATGAACAACAAAGAATGCATGCATTGCAGATTATCTGTGCATTTTACAATCCGAATTTTTGGAGTATTATAAAAATATAAAATGGTATTTTTCAGAGTTTACTCTCCTAGTTCATTTTACATGAGTTTGCGAAGAATGTTTGTAGAATATCGCGGATGATGGAATCATCACTTTTTCCACAGATAATTGGCCAATATGCTAAAACTGAAATGGGTCAGGGATCAGCAAAAATTCATGCATACTCCATAAAAGCGTGAGAAACGTGTTGACATCATCATATCAGACCACCACTAAGTTTGTATTTTTATTACGTTTTACACGCTCTTCTTAAAGAGAAGCCTTATGAAATCAAGCAAAAAATTTCCAAATGAATTCAATATCAATTGCTGTTGTAAGCATGTAAATCCCGGTTAGGACTCTCCAACTCTTTTAACTAGTGTTTTTAGCTATAGAGCACATGTGTGCGAATTAAACTCAATAAACCTACAATCTTGAAATACACACATGGAAAGTAATATTAAGACACTTCTACGTCACGTTCTGATGATGATAAGAACCTGTGTTACGGCGATACGATATGGTCAAGGACTCCAGCTTGAACTTGTGTTTATCGAATTACATTTTCTTGGCAATGCAATTATGAAGGTGTATGTGTATGGTGTCGGCATGATTGGTTCTTTGAGAAGCAATTTAAATGCATTAACAAACTGTCTAACGATTGCATAACTGACTAGAGATTTCATGAGAAAGTAAGATTTATACGTAAGCTCAATTTAATTTTATAATGGCAGCAATGACACTGAACTTGAAAGATAAGAGCAGAGTGACTGAAAGGAAATTGAAGATTTAAAAAAACTTTTTGTTTGAGTAAACTTTTGTGTAATCCACCAGACTAACGTAATGCTCCAATTATCTTTGCATGCATTAGCAAATACAATCTCAGCATTAACAAATTAAATTGACTAAGCGTGTAAAAGTTAAATGGAAAAATCGAATTCAATAATCGCTGCCATGATCGGTTTTAAGGGATTACTAAACAGAAACTATGTAGCAGGTGCAAACTATCGTATTTAGAGTGCATTAAACGCATATCGGAGAAATAAATTATCTACCTATATTTTGCCCTAACTAAAATAAGCAATGATTTTCCCATACTTTAGATATTTTCTGTCATGCCGGCTTGCAAAACCAAGAAATTTTTTCCTAAGAACTAAAGTTCGAGGAAATTACTATTTGAACTCTTAACACCAAAAGTTATTTAGCATTGTGTGAAATTTTTAAAGTTTATGATTATGGATATTATTATTATTGCAATTATTGCACAACCACACAATTCTAATGGAATGCTAATGCGTAGTAAGATAAGGTTTACTTTGAACATTGAATGAAGTAGGTAGTTCAATTTAGAATTTACAAAATTGCCAGACATTTTCTAAAAGTCTTTTAGTACACTCCCTAAGAACAAAACGAACAAAAGAAAAAACTTAAATCCATCCGCTCCACCTTCCACACACACCAGCGTCATAATTTACAATAATAAACACATTGAAAACAATACACATAGTGTTTTGGAAACATTTTTACTTAACTGTCCAAAACTAAAAAATGCAAGCTTGTATTTTAGGCCCGTACAACTATAAGCCAAAGGCTAACAAAAAACTCAAGTTTTACGATGGTATCCACGAATGCATATTTTAATCTTACTTCACGTGATGATGGTAACTCAATGAAACCGTTGAAACACAACTAAATGATGATGTATTCTTTATTTAAATTTAGAAATGCCTGCCAAGTTTCCACAAATTGACATTCCTCCCCCACAAGACTCCATTCCCCGACCAATGGGCGGAAATGTTGCTTCTAACCCATGCATCACCGGAGTTCACCAGGGGTTCTGCAATGAAGACATTGTCATCTCTGGCATTTCCTGTCGTCTTCCAGAGTCCGATAGCATGGAAGAGTTTGGAGAAAACTTGTTTAATGGAGTGGACATGATTACGGATGATGGACGACGATGGAACCCTGGTCTGTTCGGTCTACCAACAAGATGCGGAAAGCTGAAGGAACTTGACAAATTTGATGCTACATTTTTCGGAGTGCATGCTAAGCAAGCTAATCTTATGGATCCACAATTGAGACTTTTATTGGAATTGACTTATGAAGCTATAGTTGATGCTGGTAAGTACTAATACTGATACAAGTTTTTATTGAAAGGTCTTTGAAACTGTCGACATATTTCAACCACTTATTTTATGTTACCAGGAATTAACCCAACTTCAATCCGCGGATCTAAAACTGGTGTGTTTATCGGAGCCTCTGCTAGTGAATCTGATGAAGCTTGGTCTATGGACCCTGATTCAATTAATGGATATGGTCTTACTGGTTGCTGTCGTGCCATGTTTGCCAATCGCGTTTCCTACACTTTTGACTTGAAAGGACCCAGTTTTGCAATGGATACTGCATGCTCTTCCAGTTTACTGGCTTTAGAGCAAGCTGTCTCTGCTATTAGGTCAGGACATTGTGATGCTGCTGTTGTTGGTGGAGTTAACCTTTTGTTGAAGCCACAATCATCCCTTCAATTCCACCGATTGGGCATGTTGGCTCCTGATGGCAAATGCAAAGCGTTCGATGTTTCTGGTAAGTGTAAAGAATTTGCATAATATACTCAACAGATCCTTTTATAGATATATTTACCAATTTATTAATTTTATGCATTATTTCTTCGTTTAAATGTAACCCGAAAAAGAAAGTTACGGATGCTGAAACTCCAAAAGCACCAGTTCTTGTTCCATTCTCTGGAAGAACCAAAGAAGCTGTTGAATACGCACTTAAGTCTGTCACGGAGCGTCCATACGATCCTGAATTAAATGGACTCTTCCATGAACTTGCCAAGGAAGATATTCCTGGACATCACTACAGAGGCTATGCTGTCAAGAATGGAGATAAGGTTGACCTGGATGTGGATCAAGTTCCAGCTGGAGATAAGCTACCAGTTTGGTATGTGTTCTCAGGAATGGGAAGTCAATGGAGTGGTATGGGACGTGACATGATGAAATTTGAAATGTTTGAGAAATCCATCAAGAAGTCTGCTGACGTATTGGCTCCTCATGGAATCGATCTTGTGGATCTCGTTGTTAACGGCACTGAAGAGACCTTTGATAATGTTTTGAAGTCTTTTGTCTCCATTGCAGCTATACAGGTAGGTTTGCGCTTTTAATTTTAAAGACAAATGCTAGTAATTTTTTGTATGTTTTTAACCAAAGTACTAAATTCAGCTTCTTGTTACAATTTAGGTTGCATTGGTTGACCTTCTAAATCATTTGGGAGTTACTCCCGACGGTATTGTTGGTCACTCTGTCGGGGAATTGGGCTGTGCCTATGCCGATGGATGCTTCACCGCGGAGCAAACCGTTTTGGCTGCATTTGCCCGAGGTCGTGCTATTCTTGAGTCTAAGCTCCCACCTGGTGCTATGGCTGCTGTTGGACTTTCTTGGGAGGAAGCTAAGCAAAGGTGCCCTGCCGACATTTTCCCAGCTTGTCATAATGCGAAGGACAGCGTTAGTATTTCCGGCCCTGTTGATTCCATCAAGAAGTTTGTTGAAGAACTGAAAGCTGAAAATATCTTTGCCAAGGAAGTCAAGTCTTCTGGTCAAGCATTCCACAGCAAATATATTGCTGATGCTGGTCCAAAACTTAAGTCCTTTTTAGAAAGGATTGTTACCACACCAAAGGAAAGAACTCACCGCTGGATCAGCTCCTCCATTCCAGAAAAATATTGGGACTCTTCCCTTGCCAAGAATTCTTCTGTTGATTATCATGTCAACAACTTGCTATCCCCTGTATTGTTCCAAGAGGCTTTAGCCCACATTCCAGATAATGCACTTGTCATCGAAATTGCCCCGCATTGTCTCCTCCAAGCCATACTTAAGAGATCATTGAACTCCAAATGTGTCAACGTTGGAGTAATGAGCCGCAGCTCCCCAGATAACTCCGTATTCTTCTTGTCATCAGTTGGAAAGATTTACATGGCTGGTGTGCACCCAAGGATTGCCAATCTATATCCTAAGATCGAATTCCCAGTGTCTTTGGGAACCCACATGTTGAACTCTTGGGTGAAATGGGACCACAGTATTTCCTGGGATGTTGCCAAGTTTGGACAGGTAAAAATACAATTAACTAAAATCCATAAAAATACAAATTGTAAAATCTGGAATTGCTTTTCATAAGTTATAAATTACTATTTTGCAGGGTGCTTCTAGATCTGGAGAAAGTGTGATTGAAGTCAATTTGACTAACGAAAACGAGGAGTACCTTGCTGGGCATACAATCGATGGCAGAATCTTGTTCCCCGCCACTGGATACATGTTCCTTGTATGGAAGACCTTTGCCAAGCTCCGTGGCACCACCTATGACAAACTCCCTGTTGTCTTTGAAAACGTTAAATTCCAACGAGCCACCATTCTTCAGAAAGAAGGCTCTGTCAAGTTCTTAATTAATATTCTGGAAGGAAGTGGAGAATTCGAGGTTCATGAAGGTGGATCAGTTGCCGTAGCTGGATACATCCGTACACCCGAAGACGTTAAGCAAGAAGTTCTGCCCCTTGAACCAACTGACATTCCAGAGAAACCAAAACACATTCCATTAACCCAATCTGACTGCTACAAGGAACTTAGACTGAGAGGCTATGACTACTACGGAAAATTCCGTGGAATTAAGACCTGTGATAACTTGGCTGACTGGGGCAAGTTAAACTGGGAAGAGAACTGGGTTAGTTTCTTGGACACCATGCTCCAATTCACCATTCTTGCCACACCCACCCGTGGCTTGTACTTGCCTACACGTCTCCAACGTGCCGTAATTGACCCGGAAGCACTTGCTGCAGCTGTAGAGAAGAACCCTGAAATGCTGGAACATGGTGTGCCAGTATACAACTACAAAAACTTGAAGGTTGTCAAGTGTGCCGGAGTTGAAATGAGAGGACTTAAGGCTAGCTTGGCTCCAAGAAGACAAGGGACTCAGGCTGCTCCTAAACTTGAAGAATACACCTTCACTCCATATTTTGACACAAGGACCACTGCACAAAACACAACACCAACTGCTAAGGCTCTTAGAGCTGTAGTAGACCTTGTCATTGAAAACACTCCAACACTCAAGCTAAAGGTGACTGAAGTTATCCAAAACGCCGAAGAATCTGTTGCCCTTACCGTTCATGACACTACCATGGGTCAACCTATGTATCAGGATGAAATTACTGTGCTGACTCTTAAGAGCGAGACCAGTAAGCTAGATGAGATTCAAAAGGCTGGACTTAAGGTGACTGGGAAGGATGCTGTTGAGAAACTTGTTCCTGACCAAGGAATGCATTTGGTTGTTGTCGATGACGAAAAGCTGATTGGCCAAGTTGAGGGATCCTTGAAGGAAAGTGGATTTGTCTTGGTTCAAAAACCTGTTGGAAAAGCATTGTTCAAACTACCAACTCAATTTTCCATTGTCGCCCATAAGCTTTCCAAGGACAAAGAATTGGTCTTGCTGAGAAAGGTATGCAAAATGGAATTGATCTTTGATCTAAATATTTCAAAACCACTAATAAAAGGCTGATAAATTGAATTTTTTAAATCAAATAGAAAGCGGAAGGAGCAACCACCACTATTGCTATTCCAATTGAGCAGTCCAAATTCGAGTGGGTTGAGAAGGTGAAGGAAGTCATGAATGAGGCTGCCTCGAACCCAGATCATCCTACAGTCTACTTAGTATCAAAGGGATCTCCAGACAGTGGTGTTTTGGGTCTTATCAACTGTCTCAAGCAAGAACCAGGCGGTCACAAACTCCGTGCCGTGTTTGTTCCAGGAAAGAACTCCTCTAAGTTTGACATCACAAATCCAAAGTCCCATGAATTGGTAGAGAAGATTGTAGAAAATGACATGCTTCAAAACATTATTGACGAGAAAGATGTCTGGGGAACTCACCGTCATTTTCCATTGAAAGACGAAACTTCTGACGCCACTTTGGATGTTGAACATGCCTACATTAACACCATGATGCGAGGTGATCTCTCCAGCCTTAGATGGATTGAAGGGCCACTTAAACATTTCAAGCCAGAACGTTACCCTGGACAAGACCTTTGCACAG
>JAHZNG010005202.1:0-21905 GCA_027744375.1 Orchesellides sinensis | reverse complement strand
CCATATTTGTCAAAAATCTGAAAGCGTATTCATAAATTAAATTTTGCGTAAAGAAACACCATTTTGGAGGATCCAAAAACCCCACCCTATATAAATATATGGCACAAGCATATTGCCTCCATCATCTTTGTGACCTAAACGCTCTACGGTTGACGTTGCTGGTTATTTTCTTTCCAGCCAGATGTTTAATTTATGAGGCATCAAGGGAAAAAAACTGGATGGCCTTGAGTAAAAAAGAAAATCCGCTTACTGTGGTGTTGATACAGTAAGTCCTTCTAATCAACACTACACTGCTTACAAGATGAGAAATTGAAAAGATGTATTAATGTACATACATAGGTACACTAGTTTGGTGAGGGTCATGCTTCATATAAAAATGATTCTAGCTTAACATCAGGAAGCTTATATCAACTATCAGTAAATGGCAGTAACATTGCTATGATGCTTTTTACAAATTTGTAATAACTAATCTCGGTTTTTGGTAGGATGACAATAGTAGAACAGTCCACAAGTGACGTCACAGCAGGTTTTCTTTTTAAGATGTCACATAAAATGTTGAGCTTAAATCAGAATTTATAAAAATAGTCTTACAACTTTCACTATCAAGCTACTTCTTACAGTGAAATTCACTTCTACCTAAAACAGTTAAAAATTCGAATCGATACGATGGTGGAAAAAAGGATATAGATCGTGGTTTCTGTTTTGGCAACACAAAATTTTCAACACATCATAAACATTAATGATAAGTCTAATGTATCATCATTGCAGTAAACTTAGTAAGACACAGCAGAATGACAAAGCTTTTTAGCCTTTTGTTGTGTTAAAAAAGCTTGTACACTTATGACCATGAAATTTCATGGCACGAATTGGACTTTCTTCCACTACATTACCTAACGAATATGATGTGTAGGAAACGCCAGAGATCAGAACAACATACCTATAATTGGAGAACTGTTATACAGTAGATGCAGTAGATAAAGAATTTGGGTGGTGTGAAGAAAACATGAGCCAGAGAATCTATCATTCCTGCTGCAGTATTCTCCATCAGAATGCATGCGGTTGCTTTCACTGGTGCTTCTTGTCTGGCAAGGGCAAGGTGACCCTGATTCCTCAAACTGCGTACATGAACGGCGGTATTTTATACAAGTATCATTACCATTTATTATTGTCTGAGCCTTATGAATGAACAAACATGTCTGTATTATCATATGCATATGTATCTATATATGGTGCTGTTTTCTGTGTCATTTGTGTATAATGCAAGGGATCGAAATAATACCATTATGTGCAATATCTTCATGTCAAAAGTACAATGGTTTCCATTACGTTATGTATTCTGTTTTTTATTCGGTTCTGTTTTGTAAACATGGCCCACATATATTGCGTTATATCATTTTCTATGCCAAAAGTACTGAAGGACACCCTTGGTCCTATTGTTCCTTGCGTCATGATAAAATATGCGAATGAGGAATTCTTAAATGGAAATCGTTTTAAGTCTATTGCGTATCCAACTGGAAAAATAGAGGTATTAATAGAACATATTGCATGTTAGAGACACTCTAAAACGAATGGTAGTTCTGTAAGTTACTCCTGCTTTTAGTCTACATACATATGAAAAAGTGAAACTTCAATCTTTTGGCATAAATGAAACAGCAATAAATCCTGATCTGAATCGACTTGCCATTGAAAAACTTTTTAGAAACTATACAATGCACCATATCACACCATGTTTAAATTAGGGTAAAAGTCAGACAGTTCTAGACCTTCTCCAACTTTTCTGCTTCAGTTGAGTAAGCTAATGTTTTAAGAAATCTTTTCGTTACGATGCCATGGATGGAGGAGTATAAAAGAGTTTTGAAAATGAAAGAATGTAGTAAAGAACTAATGCACGTATTGTATCTGCACGATCTAACACAGATTGGCTTTGGTAAAAAATGTCTTTAAGACGCTTGCTTGCATGCTATATATGTTCATGGAGAAGACAATATACAGTTGACATTCCCTAGTTTATTTTAACATGCGAAAAGAAAACTTTTGTTGTTACTGTTGTAGAGTAGAATTCTATAGCTGATAGAAAGCAACATAGCGTTTTATGCATTATTGAGTGTTTCAAGTTTATTTGGAGAAAATTGATTATATTTGGATCTGCTACCTGTCTAAATAAAAGGAAAAGGTAACATGTAATGCATGTTTATCAGACTCACGTCTGTTTACATCTGTGATTCTTGTAAACCGATTCCATATAGCGATATAGTCGTGATTTGCAACATTTTCGTTTTTCGCTGTTGTTCTAACAGTTGTTGACTTTCACCTTGATTCTTTCAATTTCAATGAAAATCATTACCGTGAAGCTGAAGAGATGAAATTTCTAAATTTAAACCAGCTTAGGAATAAAATCCTTCCACCATGCTTTCTATTACTTTCTTTAACAAAACGGGTTGTAGCCAACTAGAAAAATAACTTAAAGCGATGTAAATTGTGTCTATACTCAATTTATGAAAGTTCTTCACGTTTCCCTAAAATCTTGGAAGTAATAAGATTCCCGAGTTCACTTTTGATATTCCCACTGCTAAATATGTAAAACTAGTATTGAATCTAACTGCTTGGGTACCTTCTTTCAATATGAATTGAGTTCTACGTAAACAACAAAACGTAATTTTCAGAGAATGCAGTTTTCTATAGCCACATCTCTTAAAATTGGATTATAATGCTTTACAAATGTTGAACACTAGTCGATCGTGACATCCCCAATCTTACTCTAGCAACTTTTTCGTAAGCTCGCTTAAATTCTAACTTTCGCTCCGAAAAAAATTGAGCATTTTTCTAAACCCCTTTGATTGTTTCAATTACCATGCTTCCGTCAGCACAAAAAGTTTGTATTGCAGGTGCTGACAGTTTCTATTATAGAAGTTTATTCTATTTCTTACCAAACTTATTACGATATTTTACCTTTCTTCGCATTTAAAGTTATTTGCTTTATTGAATCGGCTTTGCCTTATGAAATTAAAAACTTCCAAAACATTGCAATCATTCCATTTGCATGAAAATAACAATGACATTATGTCATATGTGTGCTGACTAATGTCATTTAACTGGTTTATTTATTACCTTAGACCTTAAATAGAATATCCTACCTAGAATGAATTATCATATTGTTAAAAGGCCTGTCATTTATCAAACAAATGTGCCTTTGTAAAAATATGTCTTTTCACTCTACTTTTTAAAATTTCAGGACAACAAAACTCTTTGCAGCAGCTGGTCTACGTACCACACAGGTGCAAAATAATACCAACGGTATTTGGGATCAGAAGCTGGAGGAAGAACTTAAAAGAATAGCATCTCCTAAATTGGCCATTCCAAAAGCGGATGGAAGTATTCGAGGTAAGTTACAACCTCCGTTTTTTTACTTCCACAAGTTAGATAAAAGCCATGGCTGCCCTTGAACAATCATTTTGGGTGGATAAATGGTACTCAAGTTGACTTTAGCCATAAAACTTTTTTGTATTATTTATTCTAATCAAACAGAAGCGGACTCTGTGCGATTGTTCACTTGCAAGAAACTTCGCTATATTTGGGACGACCAATACGGTGGTTTCATGAAACTACAAGGTTTTGACATTGCCAATACTCACCTTTTACATCAGAGCAAAGGATTATCTATCTTCGAGCAATGTCAAAGGTAAGTCACTCGGAGGGAAAGAAGAAAAGTTAATGGAACACAAAAAGAATCGAGTATTGATTTTGTTTTTTCCATAATAAAAAACAAAATGCTTTTCACGATTCCCAAAAGGCTTACATTTTGTTCCTTTGTGAGAACAACAACCCTGAACTGCCTTTCTAAATAACATTACTTTTCAAGTTAAGTTTGCAACAGTTTGCTGATAACTTTTATTATCCCAAAAACAAGTAAATAACATATTTGGTAAGTTTGAGGCTAAAAAGAACATCAAAAGAAATGAGGAATCCTGTGTTAACAAAGGGAAAGCAAGCCTGTGTTAACGGTGGAAGCGTTATGGTTAGGCTTCAGACAAAGTAAACTATCATGTCTGAGTCTAAATGCCCTGCAGTAATGAAGATGTATGAGATGTGGTATGACGATGATGATGGGAACCAAGTTTTATTTGTCAAGTATATAATTCCACCACAAAAGAGAAATCTACTTTGCATTTTGCAACTAGGGTAATAAGTCCCATCTGCACGAATTGCTGCTGTCTTTCGCAGACGTGAGGAATTATGAAAAGCTTTCCGTTTCATCCGGGAGCGTCTTTTTGACATCTTGGCGCACTCAGTAATTCCAAATTTCCCTTGATACTCTGTAGAGACTTGCCCTGAAGCATACAACCGGTAGGGCTATGATTTTTGCAAAAGAATAGGAATAATTCAGAGGAATTATGTTGGGATTACTTTTTTGGTTTCAATTCGCTATTCTGTATGCACATGTCAGTGCGTATGTTTTACGGGTACTAAATAACAGCAATTGTTTTTTACAGGAGGATCATATATGGAAGCAACGAGATCAAAGTTGAAGTGCAAAGCATAGTGAAGCTTTTGTTTTTGGAAGTATTAAACCCATTTTATGTGTTCCAAATATTCTCCATTACGCTTTGGCTAACGGATAACTATATCTACTTTGCTGTGGCCATTATAATAATGTCAGTTCTTGGCATAACTTCAACCATCATTCAAACCCGGAAGGTAAGCAGGCATTTTTGTATTTCGCAGTGCTTCGTAAGTTTTCTCGTGGCACATGCCTAACCAACGTGATAGAATTCGTAATTGCAATACATGCATTTGTTTTCAATACACAACAATAAACCATTGGTAGGAAATTCCAATGGTTTCTTACTTTGTAACCTACTTTTGAAAGATGACTATCAAATTCAGATGTTTGGTACTTAATGCTAATGATATGCTGCAATACTTTGCTAATACAAATTTTATGCGCCTCATTTTAAGCACGTTTGTATGTCTTTTATGACTGCTAAGTTCTATATTCAATATTTTTGGCAAGCAAGCAGTAAATAAGGTAATAGTTTTCACCTTCTTCAACTTTCTTTCACAGAACCAAACGAAGCTGCAAGCGACAGTTCAGTCATCAGACATAATCAAAGTCTGCAGGGATGGTGACAAGTTTGAGGATATTCCCACCGAGCATCTAGTGCCAGGAGATGTTATCGTTATACCAGCACATGGATATACAATGCATTGTGATGCGGTCCTCCTATCAGGAAACTGTATTGTCAATGAGAGCATGCTTACAGGTAATAACTTCAAAACGTCCAAAACATAATAGAAATAAGTGGTTGTTTGGCATTTTATCTCAGCTATCAACTATGGGTATTTTCATACATCCGTAATAAACGGTTTAATAGGTTGTTTCAATAGTTCTATGACCTACATTTGGTTTGGTTGTTGAGTTGGCTTTTGCGTTGCATGAAGTTCCCTCCCTGGTTGGGTAGAAATGCGTCGAGTTGTAACCGGTTGGGTTCATATCATGATTTGTTTGAAAGATGAGAATTTTCGCGTCTTAATATTTAAGAATAGAAATTTACTAAGATTGGAAATCAAAAACAACGGTTAAAATAGACATTTGAGCAACAATAAACGTATCATATTACATCCTAAAATAGCATTTGACGAATATGGCACGAGTGATTTGGTAAACATCAACGTGAAGAGTCTTGCCAAGCAATTGAATTCAAGTCATTTTTTCTCCTCCACTAGCTATTTTATTATCTTTTATTATACATTATGTGTGTGAATAATAGGGCACAGGGCATTAAAAGCTATTTTCGCAGATGTCAGCCCAATGACAAATTCGTGTAGGAGGAATCATGCTGATTTGTTATCACATGTGTGTATCTTCTTCGTTTTAACAATCTTTATTTACCCCTTGCTTATTTTGGCCAGAGTCATGTCGACTCTTCTTGCCTTTTCTCCAAACCAACGAGCCAGATGGATTCGTTTTTAGAGAATTTATGTCTGCATTTACATTGACCTTTACTATTTCGGTCGTGCAATTATTGTGTATGTGCACAATTGACCGTAAATTCAGCACTTGCCAAGCTGATGAGAGTATAAGAATCATGACTCATGTTAACTAAATAATCTTTTATTACAACAGAAGCAGGTCATACGATAAATTGCAATGCACCAGACATAATTAAGTAGCTGAAATCCGGTCCAAGCTGGAATGTTTCATGATTTTGGGAATTACAAGCACGTAACGAGAAACGTGCTCTATGAACATACAGGTGGATTAGTAGGTTCTAATTAGGATCAGGATGGGTGCCATAACTTTAGTTTTTGTTGTACTTCACACTAAAATTAGAAACAAAGCCCGTGATGTAATGTTCTGCTCATACCCTGTCTTTCCATATAAGTTCTAATTATTTTATTCCAGTTACAGTTATCAAGTTTTCCAGGATTTCACATGCGTACATTTTGTTTCTTTTCATTTGGGATTAGAAGGCTACTGCCTACAAAATACCATTTTGAAAAGGAAGGAAGTTGTTTCGAAAACTATTTCCTCTGACTAATTGGCATGTTATGTATTACTGTGCACCCCAATAATAGTTATCATAATTAATATTGGAACAACGTTGCCACTAATCGTCAGACTAGTATATAAATGACAATTCCTTAAAGGAGGAAAGTTCCATTATGAGTTGGCAGGGAACTCTCAACATGTGAGGCATCTTATTTATGAATCTATGATCATTAAAGCATGATTTTTTTGTGTATTTTACAGGAGAGTCCGTGCCAGTCACTAAAATCCCATTGCCGAATCGAAGTGATATTTGCTACAACGTAAAAGAGCATGCAAGACATACCTTATTTTGTGGAACACATATAATACAAACGAGATATTATGGACATGAGCATGTGCTTGCAGTCGTTCTTCGCTCGGGTAAGTTTCTGCAATACCAGCAGTCACAAAACCAGCAAGTGTCCCTCATCAAGTACAAAATGTATATCGAGTATAAAGCTCAGTGATTCCGTGAAATCCAATTTCCCATTAGTTACTTCATCTCCGAATGCCAAGTCGGAGCGGCCGTGTGCCAATAACTAGCAATTTTCACAGTACAGTGCTTCAAACTAATTTCACTAGCATGAAGTTTGCTAGTAAAGTTTTTCCGCGTTCTTTACAACTACGTATAAGTAAATAGTTTGGTTTCCAGAATATATGTTTAAATCAAATATACATATGAATGCAGATAGTTTCCTATTCATACTACTTTACTTATTTCATTATTTCCAAAAGTAAGACTTTTGAAGAAAGTGTACATTCTTAGTCCTTACGATACTTATCACTTCGTCCCTACTATTATTTATGGACAAATAAATTAAATGATACTTCCGCTTTAAAACGCTTGCGTTTCTGCCGTAATACAACTTTAAACGCGATGAATACAAATATACATACATAGTATATATGGATTGCTTGTTTACTTATATTCCGAATGTTTAGTAGTAGCAAATATTGATTAAGCAATTTCTCTGTCTCGCCATACAATGCGGTCACTATCCTAGTAATGTCTTCTTTTACCTTAATCCAATGATGAAGTACCTTCACTCTTTTATTTACACAAAAACCTTTATTGTATGCACGTATCGTTAGTAATGATAGGTTAACCGACTAACCGAAATGCACAATTCAGTTTCATTTGTTATGAAATAAAGGTGTGGTAGGTACTTTACATCAACTATTTGGCATATCCAGAAAAGAGGCTGTCTGGATAATGGATAATATGACTTTTTATGACCTACATAGATGAACAACATCTTGCTTTCATCTTTATTTTACCACAATTTAATGTTAAATATAAGTAGGCTTGGGAGGGGCTTTCAGCTATACTATTTTCCCTTACTTTTTGTTGTAAGGTTTTTTACTATTGACAGTGCTGAATATGGATAGATGTGTAAGTAAACTGTTTGCAAAAAACGCGAACAAAATGATAATGGGAAATGGGAAAACACGGAAGCCATAAAAAGACGGGAAAAAACTTGATGATGCTGTCTTTAATGCACTTTTGCTTCAAAATTCTTATCCTGATGTACTTTACTGTTGTAGGTTTTCTCACCGCGAAGGGAAATCTCGTCAGGTCGATTATGTACCCACCGCCAGTTGACTACAGATTTGAAAGGGACTCGTACAAGTTTGTGGCAGTCTTGGCTGTTATTGCAATCATTGGGTTTATTTACAGCGTGTTTGTTAAGGTATGTGTGTTATGTATATGCAAGTAAATGATGCTCCACATATTTTTTGTTTGTTTTCCCTTTTCCATTACTTCTGGTTCGGAGTAAAAGAAAATAATGATGAAAAATGAGAAAGGCTTCCCCTTTCTTTGCCTTTCTCGCTTGCTTGCAAACGGGTTTAATAAACTCCCAAGATTGCGCAACTTTTAATTTGAAATATTGCTTTGTTCTGTGGGGCTGTGTGTTTAATGGGATGGAGATGAGTTTTGTGAGACTTTTTCCTATTTATTTCCTTTTCATTCTTTCGTTATACAGCTTAGATTTGGCGTGTCTGTACGAAGCATCATCATTGACTCTTTGGATTTGATTACAATTGTGGTTCCGCCTGCCCTACCTGCTGCTATGACTGTTGGAAGACTGTATGCCCAGAGACGGCTGCAAAAGAAAGGGATTTATTGCATCAGCCCCAGGGCTATTAATGTTGCTGGTTCATTGGATTGTGTCTGCTTTGATAAGGTAAACAACAAAATGCGATTTTGGTTAGTTCAACCGTTTTAAATTCATACATATCCTTCCAACTATGCCCACAAGATTTATAGTCTCATACTATCTAGTTTACCCATAGGACAGGTCGCCCCAAAAGTCTCATACATTACACACATACCACATTATGTATACATAGCTGGACGACTTGGGACTTTCTCCTAGTCGTTGTAATAAAACGAAGTTTTGAAAGGCGATATTAAATTTAGGCTGAAAGAGTCCATTCAGTTAGACACAGTTTACGAATTGATCCCATATTTGCCTCTAAAACACATCCCCTGAATTAGAATTTGTGAATTTATGTATTTGAAATCATGCAGTCTGCGGTTGTCCATTGCAAAAGTCCAAAATATGGTTGAACAGATTGGTTAATAAAATATTATCCACTGAAGATAGCAGCGTTAACGCTGTGGAAAGCCAAGAATGATACTGTCAGGGTAAACCTTTTCGAAATTGCATAACATTACTCACCAAAATCCACGATGACAAGTAGAAACAGGTAGGAAAATTTGCTTTTAGTATTTTCCCGGAGTCTGCTTGTATTTCCCTACAATGTAGACAATACTCTTGTTTTATTTTCACTTTCATATCATGCACCTAAACGTCCCAAATCTTGTAAATAATTATGCAAAGTTATTATCAAGGGATTAATTTTACAAGAATTCAGGAGAAAGTATTACATCATCAATGCTCATAATTCTAATCACTTCTGCAAAGAAAAAATGTCTCATATTGTAAAATTACTATTTTTAAACAGTCTATAAAATAGTAATATATTCACATGTAAATACATCCATATATATAAGCAGTTTGCATATTAAGTAGTGTATATATTCCATAAATTCTTTTCATACGGCCGTAGATTAAAAAAGTATGCATTGCTACAAGACGTATTACTATCAATATCAATGTTCCATTTTTTGAGATTAAAAAACATTTTTAGCATAAAAGGGGCATATTTCTAAGAAAAAATTTTGAAGCCCACGCTCCAGGATTCCTAAAACTTATTACTTAATTCAGTACAAAGTAAACTTTATATAAGGCCCAGATTTTTACGTGTATGATAAAAATGTTCTATAATATTTGCAATTGTACATCAAACGCTTTAACTAGAATTAGTCTCATTTGTTTGCACAAAATGTGGGGTAGTTTCGTTTGAACTATTGTTTGGTCTAGCTATTTATACAAATATTGAGGAAGACCAGTAATGCTTTACATCATTCGTGGTTTTATCTCATTTATACAAGACACTCAGAACGATATGATCAAAGGACGCAAAAATTCATAGCTTTATAAAGCTTTGAAAAGTTGCAGCAAGACTCCTGGTCTACTTTTGCTTTTGATGTGTGAACCTGACATGATGTAAATCGTAATCTATAAAGATTGATCTAGCAGAACGGGTACAATGAAGAAAGTAAATAGAGCAGAAAAATAGTGATTAACTCTTACCGTTTGGAACAGCAGTTTTAACAGGGATAAAACCACAAAAAAGGATCATTTTCTCCACAAATAAAAATTATTCTCAGAAAATGTAACGTTTGTATTTCATAAGAAAATGATTGTTTGCTATCTCAAAGAAGCTTTTGCAGGTTCTGAAAGCTCATTTTGGGAAATACAATTGAAACGAAGGTATAAATAAAAGTTTTCTTCTGAGATAAATTTCAGACAAAAAATCTCAATGTGATATATACATTATACACAAAAATCATCATACGAAAACTCTAGATCTTTACATTCGATTCATAACTGTCAAGCAAAGTACGGTTCACTGTCAGGGATAAATAATGGTTGTGCACATTGTGTGGTTTTTTTATAATCTAAGCCCTTTTCCCTATATTTTTCACACATCCAAACGCAAGCATTTTACAGGACACAGCTCATCTTTACAATGCAAAAATCACCCCATTTCTTGGTACAATTCATGTCACAAAAATGAAATGTGGAACGGATACTGAAGCGGTTAGGAAGGCTACCTAATGTTCAATAGCATCTTTTTATACACACATAAAAATGTATGTGCTTAAAATTCCATTAGTTATTGCGGAAACGGTGGGGACGCACATCTTTCAAAGCAATTTTCATTGGAAGACCCGTTTCCCTAAAGAAATACACAAACCACAGATAACCACACTTATGAAGTGTGCTGTAGATTGTATCAGAAGTAGCGTGATTAGAGTAAGTACCTGATGTGATAAGATAAATGAATCAAAAAAAGGAAGTATGCATAGTAAGTGGTGAAAGTGCTACGTCAGGCAATGTCACGATCACAAGACGTTGTGGTGTCTGTTTATGTATCAGTTTATGTATTCTCATGTAGATAATCGTTTATATCAAATGCTGCCATCATTTTTTGCTGAAAATAAGCTTACCAATTTTGGGTTGGAGATTCTCAGTAAGTATGACGTAGGGTCAACTCTGTGCTTGTTACAGTTCCCTGTAATATCCAACCTCTTTAGATTTTCATTTTACTGCATTCCTGACAGACTTCGAAAAAATTGCGTCTTTAGTATTCCCAAGCATACTATTCAAACAGTTGTTAAAGAGAAACTATAGATTTACCAAGCTTCTATGAGTTCGTTTTAAAGTCGTTACGTTATTGCGTTACACGATATTTTTAACGCTGCGATTTGCGATACAAAACCCATCAAGGAGAAAGTTCACTCACCTTTCCCCATGCAGTGTATAACATGTAACATCTCTTTACAATGATAAAAGTAGCACCTGTGTAGAATATGTAGCATGACCAGGCAGGTGTTTACTTATGTATCTGCTTTACTTATCGCCGAAAGTCAAATATCTGCTGGTAACAAACCTATGACATTACGTGAAAGCCTTTTTGAAAAATTATTCTTGTCATCAAGCTAAATAAAACGATGACTTTTTGTACTTTACAGACAGGAACATTGACAGAAGAAGGCTTAGACATGTGGGGAGCTGTTCCAACTACGACAGGATCCGGAATAGGATTAAACTATGAGAAGATCTATCCATCTTTAGAAACATCTCCAGGTTTCCTTGCTCCAGTAAGAAATGTAACCAACTTACCCCAAGGACCTCTGCTTGTCGGAATGGCAGCTTGTCACTCGCTGACACGGATTGATGGCGATCTAATCGGTGATCCTTTGGATCTCAAGGTAGACCACATTGATTTTTTAACAAATAATGTATGAATTCATGTACTACATAGTAATGGGATCTAGAAAATTAATAAATTCAGGTCGTAGTTAGTACACAAAGAAAAATCGATTTTCTTATAAAAACTCTTGGCAGAACAACCTACATTTCTATATAATGTACCTATACAGGCCATTTTTGGACATGCATGGTGGATTAGCTTGAGTCACCTCATTTGTCAATAGCATGTCCATTCGCGGCCCTTTTATGATTCTTTAATGGAATCGATTGGATGTGGGATATGTTTACTATCATGTTTGTTTCTTTTTAGATGTTTGAGTGGACTAGCTGGCTACTAGAAGAACCGGGTGTAGCAGACAATGAGAAGTTTGACATGGTTACCCCTACCGTGGTGCGTCCCAGCAAAGCTGAAGTGAACGATAATGAGCCATCTGTAAAAGCTAAAACGGTAAGTTGCCCAATCGCTGGTAACTAATGTTTGTTGCATTACCATATACAATATGCAAGTGGGAGCATACCTATACTTATAAGTGTGTCATGAAAGCCTATAGTGGTAGTAGGAAAAGTCGCAGTAAGGTTGTGAAAATAAAGTATCCACGTATACGTGGGTTGAGGGTAGTTTGTTGATATAATCACAAATAATATAATTGATTATGCACGTTAACCCAATGTACTATCTTGTTTGTCTAACAAGAAAAGTGAATTAAATTTCCATCAGGCAGGACATACTCTAAACGAATTTTATTAGCGATTGGAACATTCAAAATATGAAATTATACCTCATTAGTTTTACCAACCAATTTGGACCTTAGAGGTACAATGTGCTCAATAAATAGAGAACATAAACCTACTTTTACTCTGGAATTTATACGGGCTCCTGCCATTTGCTAGCTTTTATTGACTATAGATGGATTTAGAAATTAGTTGAAACAGAGCGTGCAATGAAGGAAAGTCACTAGAGTTAAATCAATGAACAAGAAAGGAATTTAGATTGGAATGAAAAGAGAAACCAACTGCAAAACTTTCTCCTACTTATGAACTGGATAGAATAGAGAGCTATGAAGAATGTTCTAAGGTTTAATTTGTACATTTAATATTTGGTTTTTATGAATAATATCAAAAAGCATGAATCATTATCAAAGGCGTTTCTGAGTTCCTTTGATGACATAAGTGATCCTTTAGGTGAGCTGTCAACAGCACACAGTGAAAGCCCTGTAATGAGCCAGAAGAAACGCCTGTCGATGAACTCGCTTGTAACTCCGCATCTAGTACAGTTTTATTTACAGAGTTGAAGTGGAACTTTAGCTGGATGCTGTTTTGTTAGTTGATAAATGAATGTTTGATCGATTTTAGGATGAGTTATACTCACTATGTGTATATTCATATGCCTTTGTATCGTTTGTCTTCACGAAGGAAATGGAAGCTTCCTACATTTATACATTTGCAGTTTCGCAAAGCAGTTATGTAGAAATGCACGTTAATCGGTCGAGCTACTCATGGTGTATTGACCCTAAAAGCTCCAAATTCTGGCAAAAAATGAATCGAGAGACATAATGTGGGGAAAAGGAGTGCATTGTATCTAAGTAGCTTACTACGTTACGTCTATAGCGTTTAGTATAAAACGATAGCAAAAAGGAAAGTTGACGATAGATATGAAGCTGTCGTTTACACCGAAAAAAGAATTTCGTACATCACCGATTGCCAAACCCATTTCCTGTCATTAAAGAGTGTTGATATTTAGACAGAGACATGTTCAAGATTCTTCTATTGGAATAAATGAGATTATGCTTATATTAGACACAAGATCAGTTCCTAATAAGAGGCTTCTTTCATGATTTTAACTTATGGCATGATTTCCGTAAATGGCAGTATGCATGCTTTATATACTGGTTTCATTAGCGGAGGCGTGTAATGCGTGAGAAATAGGTCGATTGCTTTTACTACGTGAGCTAATGAATAAACAATGTTGCAAAGTAAGATTTTAACAGTTTTAGATTGACTAAGCAATGGAGCAGAAATCTGAAAGAGCATCATTGATTCTTTTTATCTACTTTCACTCCATTTGCAACTGTACATTTCAATTACCTTGTTGAATTTTTCTAGGGCGTGAGCGTGGGATGTGAAGTGGGCATCGTGAGACAGTTCCCTTTCTCTTCTTCACTCCAGAGGATGTCTGTAATCACGCGAGGGCTTTGTGCTGCAGAATTCGAGCTCTACTGCAAGGGATCTCCGGAAATGATTGTTTCCCTGAGCCTCCCCGAAACTGGTATGACTTTTAAAAAATGCGGTTATATAATTCATTTTCTTTGTCGTTGTTTTTAATCCCACATTATCTCAAAACACGTGCATATATATAGGTATGTGCATAAGTATAGCTATTTATTACCAAACATAATTAAGATATGAACAGCTTTTGCAAAAAGATAAAAAGTAAGATGTCCTGCCGGATTATTTCTAAAACCAAGTTTCAAAGCATGAGTTTTGTTTTGTTTTGCTGGCGGAGACGCATGCATTTTTATTTTAAATATATGTGATATGCAAACGAAAGTATAACAATAATATAAAAGTCCATGTTTCGCATATTCAATTTACTTTGGAGCAAGGCCAAACGTAAGAGAATGTAGACTTAATAAAGATTATATGAGTTTCCCCTTGGTACTTTTCCATAAGCGTACTTTTTATTAATCAAAACTATAACAAACACGTGCACCGAATTTTAAAAGCATAATAATATGCTGTTTGTCAAATGGGTGTTGTATAATACATATTATATGTAGTTCCACAAAACTGCTTTATTTGTCAAATTTTATATCCACATGTTTAGCCTTACAATTAGAACTATAATGATCTTGTATCTTGAGAATAGAAACGTATCTCATTTCATGTGTTACCTTCACGTTTTATCCGTGACCTTGAAAGCTCAAGGGAAAAAAAGGGCAATAGAAAGTCATGCAAGTCTTATTGAAGAAGTTTTTTTTCGTACTTGATGTATGAAGTAAAATTGTCTTATGTAAATTGAAAATCTTACAAAATATTTTAAATTAAGAAAAGTTGACAAACGGAAATTAGATCGGTGAAAGTAGCTTCAGGTTAGATAACGATGAAAAATGCATTTTTATCTGTTACTCTGTTTATTTTGAATACATCATTGTGTACCTTCTTTCACTCACGTAATGGTAATTGACATTACAGTCCCTGAAAATTTCACCGCCACCTTGGAACGATACACTCAGCACGGCTACAGAGTGATTGCAATGGGATACAGGAGGTTGTCCTTAAACTATGCAAAGGTATGCTTTGCAAATTCATGTATACTAATTTAATGTTTTATATTTTTTATTTGATATATTTTTTAATTTACTAACTTCATTTGCAATTTCCTGGTTCGTAACGCGTATGTGTCAAATGTATTCTTATCAAGGCGCAGCGGGTTGTCAGAGAAGAAGTTGAAAATAAGCTTACATTCCTTGGCCTAATTGTTTTGGAAAACCGGTTGAAGCCCGAAACCACGGATGCTATTGCAGTTCATAAAAATGCTGGAATAAGGACAATTATGGTAACTGGTGAGTACAAAAATTTTAGTTTTTGCTGGAATATCTTTACCTAGTATTTTGATATTTCTTTATAGTAGTCAACTATAGAAGTAATGCCTACAACAGCTTTTATAATGATTTGAACTTTAAGCGTCGCTTACATTGAAAACTTTCCTTGTTCCACATGAAAGCTGAACATTATGCATGAAATCAACATGACAAATGATGGCTTGACCCACTTTGTATTACAACTTTACCGACCTCTTTTTGTTGTTTAGAAAAGTAGGCTGAATGAGAGTGAAAGTGATGAATTGCAAAAAGATTAGCTTTGTCAGCTTATCATACGTGCCTACATTCACTTTAACGAGATTTATGTATTTTCTTAAGGGAATATCTTAGGGAGATATAAATAGTGGCTTAGTAGATGTAAGCAAATGTAATAAATATGCCTATGGGTGCTCATTTTTTATCTTGTATTTTGGATATTCTCTCGATTTTTGTGAAGAAAGGAAGAGAATTTTATGAACAATTCTGGTTTCTTTTTTATAGGTGATAACATGCTTACTGCCGTCAGCGTTGGTAGAGAATGCCGTATGATTGAACCAAGAGAAAAGGTCATTGTTGTCACAACGGAAGCTGACAAAGCTGGATACGAAGCTCAGGATTCTGAAAAGCAGACGCTGACGTACTCGTATGCCACCAAATCGGTAGGTTCTTAATGTTTTGTTGTTTCAAAAGATTTAGAGATGTTCAGAAATGCAAGCTCACCTACCAGTGGCCCACTTTTCTTTCTGGTCCAGATGAAACTATAAATGCTACCAATATCCTTGCCACTTGCAGTAAATTTAGGGCACTTTACTGGTTCTCAAAACTGCAGCTTGTTACTGATAGCATGAAAAGTGCATTAAATCATAAAGTGAATTTTGTAATAAAAATCAGGGAACTGGTGACACTGAAGGCACGCAGAGCCCTGTCTCAGTAGGAAGTGGATGTGGTTCACTAATGGAACAAAATCTAATCGATGTGGAAACGCCATCCAACCGTTATCATTTTGCCATAACTGGAAATGCACTCTCTGTGGCAAAGGCCCTTTACCCGGAAATTCTCCCTCGGCTACTTGTGAGAGGAACTGTCTTTGCCAGGATGAATCCAGAACAGAAGCAGCAACTTGTGGAACATTTACAAGCACTTGGGTATTTTGTCGGTGAGTGTTTCAAACATTTTGGATGATGCTTTTCCAGCTACAAATGTTATGGTTAGGACGTTGAGACATACATGACTTTGATTAATTTTTCAAATCCATCAGAATCGTTTCCGGCTTCTACTCCCTTTTCTCCACGATTTTGCTTTTTTACTTTTATGCTCTTTGAGAGATATGTCGAGTACATACATGTATCAAGACTGACTGGCAAGGTTTATAAGTTTCTTAGCCAATGCATAGGAAAAATCTTAAAGCAATCTTACACAACCTTCAACCTCAACCTTACAATCTCGTCTTCTTGTTACATTCATTGCTTTCAAATGAACGAATTTTTCCGTATTGCGGGATGTTCTGGAAGTTAATGACTAACTGAAAATATTGCGCAACAAATTACTTTATCAATTAGCCTAGTTTCAGAGAAGTTTCAAATTGCATTCATATATGGTATGTTGCACCATTGTACTTTACCTATTCACATATGCCTACATTTAATCTTGTCATTACAGAAATAAAATGTTAGGAGGAGAAATTAATTAGCTTCATGGGTGAAGTCGTGCAATATATCTATTTTACGAAACTTTTCAAGCAGAAGGAACAGTTCTAAGAGTTGACACAGACAGTCAGTCTGCTCTCATTCTTTTGTAAGCTGTAAAATCGCACTAGCAAAACCTGTAGCTTTTTGTGCAAAATCCCTACCTATTATCATAATTACTTGCATAGAAACCTTGAATTTCCTATTATTACGATGACTTTTGATGATGATGGCGACTCATTTTGCCTTCTCGGACAAGTTGATAATATTGTTCCTGCATTTAATGGACTCACTGTAATTAATTCTTAAATTTTTATTTCTCCGCCAATCTAGTTTCAATTCCTCCAATTTTCTCCATCTTGGCTCACATGCTAACTATACTAGGAATCCAAATCTTATCTCTAATGTACGCCAGACAACAGTCCTGGTTTACGTACTATGAGCCGGTGGAAGATGATTTTGCCAGCTATGAAAATTACTCCATATTTTCAGTATCTGCCTTCCAATACATCATCATGGCTATTGTATTTTCTCAAGGGAGCCCATATAGAAAAGGGTTTTGGACTAACAAATACCTCATGTTAGCCCTGGTTTTCCTAACTGCCCTCACCGCCTACATCGTTTTAAATCCGGATTCATGGGTGATTTCACAGCTGGAGTTAAAAGTACCCCCATCGTTCGAATTCCGACTGACAATCGTTGCATTTGCCTTTTGTAATTTCCTTATTGCCATATTGATCGAGCAGGGGATAGTTAATTTCATTCTGGGCAGAAGGCGTAGCAACAAGTCTAATGCTGCCAAACAAGGATATCTTCAAATAGATCAGGAGCTCTCAGTTCGAGAAGACTGGCCACCAGTTCGTTCTCCAAATGGATCTGAGATTGGAAGTACGGCGGATTTCAGCAAGCGGAAAATGATCCTCCCGAATGAAATCAAATCACGGACGCTTGAACGCTCATCTCTGACCTCTAGAACTAATGGGAACGTCGTACGTGTTGGCCGACGACACAGCAGCTCTGTAAGCATTCCAATCCCCATGGCTGATTACCTGGTACAGCAGCCAAAACTTTTAGCAGCAGCCGTCTCAAATAATCACTGTCAATATAGTGTCAGCCTTGATAATAGCGACATGATAGCCACCCATATCAACAACTGCTTAAATAAAGCTAATCTAGAGAGTAAAAGTAGTAACTACGATTGCCGTATCCCATTGGATAGTATGCCGCCTTCCAATTTAGAATCCTGATTAATGCCCAACTTTTTTACTTTAAGTTTGCATCATTCAATTCAATTTTTCAATGGTCCAAATAAAAATCAATTCACTCGAGCAACATGCTTATTTCAACAGTGGGCATCATTGCCAGTGAAGTCAATTAAGACTGATATGACTTATTCCTGGCTACTTCTAATTTACAATAAGAGGTACGTTGTGAGTGACAGGATTTTGTCTTTTGCCAAAAACTTCCAATGCGGCGGTGTCAGGCAATTAATTGGTATTTTCATAATGTCATAGTCAATTGTAAATTATGCATGATTGAGATTCTTTTGAATGGCAAAAGTGGTGGGCGCTATTATAGGCCTTTTATCTTATCCTTGTACATTGCGTAATTGTAACTAATTGTTGGATGCATTCACAGAAGTGAAGGATTGGTGCTTCTAATAAGTGATAATTTGTAAATGTATATGTATTCAGTTTTTAATTTTTGACGACTCAAATTAAGTCACATTGGTCAATCAGAATCTAACGCCTTCCCTTACGTAATTTATTTTGGTACAATGAATCTCATAATTGTGTGGGATTAATGTTATTAATTGATGATGTTATGTGTAGGAGATATGTAATGCAGTATTTAGTTTTTCTTTTGGGTATATGTGCAGTTACTGTTGTAATGTTATAAAAGTATGACGCGTTAAGTATATGCTGATATCAATGCAACGTCATTTTGAAGATACAAAGGCTTTGGTGTATTGCCAAATTTTCCATATAGCGTATCATGCGTACATATAAAACGCGTTTTAAGCGGCCATACGTGACTGCATCAACTAGGTACAATCTTAATTCTGGACCAGTCGTAAAGAAACATTCGATATTTCCATACCTTAATTACATACATACATACTAAAGGAAGCTGCAATACACCGTATACCTCCTTCAGAGAAAGAATGTTTGACTGATTTGGCTGTACATCTCAAAAATCGTCAGAATGAAATAAATTGGAGACCGAGTGTTAGAATATACATGTTATAGTCAGGAATGAAAGTTAAAAAACTCGAATTGTTTGAGTGATTTATAAAGGGCAATTGTAAAAACCAAAAACTCAACACATTCGCATATCCTTAAAGTATGACAATATAACGTATAACTTTGATTAATTTTTAAATAAGTACATCATTTAGATAATGTTAAATATGGTCAAATGCGAATATTTTGCAAACTTGCATGTTACTCCATAATGAAGTGTTGCAGTTCAACTTGTCAAAATTGTACATAAGCGAAGTCTACGAGACTATAAATTGTTTGTACGTAAACATATCCGGTTGATGTCCGGTTGTAGTATGAATGTGTAGGATATTTGAATATTTGTCTTTAATATATTAAATTATGTATGTGTATTAATATGCTACAAACGGAAATACTGAAATATTCTTACATTACACAAAACATTTAACGCTTCAATTAATGAAGATATACATGAGTGGGAATTCCTCAGAAATGTGTACTATAATTTGTAATTATATAATTACCAGTTAATTATAATTTGTATTATACTTTAAAACTACGTGCTACAAACATACAAGCAAGTTACTCGTGCTATCTCCCTGGCCTTAATTACATCAGATGGCGATTTTTAATTTTAGGACTAGATAAATTGTGTTTTAATTGTTACCTTTAAAATAGCAAAGGCACATATTTTTCTGGTGATTTCTTGTCTTTAATTGGGCCGTTAGTTTATTTTTATTTTAAACATGGAAGTATATGTTCCTACTTAAATACAAAACCTTATCCTCGCATCTTTAGGACCTACCTAAATGCAACATTACACCTAATTCTGTTTAGTATACTAAAGGTAAAACCCAAATGATTTTGTGGTTAAGTTACATATCATTGTACTTTTGGTCTGTAATGAATTGAACCCAACTAGATTACATAAATTAAGAACCCCTAATTCTAATCATAATTACTGATGTACTTTTTCCACGTAAAAAGTAATAAATCGGAATGTTATTTTCCTTGTGGTGTAAACTACGATTTCGAATTGAGTCTTGTTTAATATACAATTGCAGCCAGAATTAGTTTTTGTTCTTTCATCGTAACAATACGCACGAATATTCATTGTTTTTGCTTTTGCTGAACCCTAGAGACTGGAGTAGTTTTGGGGTTATCGATAATGATGTGTTCAACACCAAGATTTGCAGCTATTCTAGTATCGTAATGTTGTTCACTTTGGTGTTCCATCATATCCATTTCCCAATATGTTATCAATTTATCCAATTTGGTTCTTTGCGCCTCCATTTCATTGTACAGGCAGTGAAGGCTGGATTTTAGCTGCTGCGTTGATGCCTTCTCAAACGAGATTCCAGTTCTGTTTGCCAGTAAAGAGTCAGTACCCCCAGCTACTGGTGGACCTTTTTGCTCTTTGTACAGTGTGTTGCGAATCAGTTCCAGGTTGTCTTCTTCAAAGTCAAATACCTGGAAAACACATACTTCATATTATAACCAAACAGAAACAATATGCATGATTTTTATGCATGATTTATACCATGTGTTGTTCAGTTGTGTTCAAGAAGCACTTTGGGCTGTGGTCATTTCCCATAATAAAATGAGGTTTCTCATCATCATCCAGTTTCTGCTCGATGAGGTCATCTTCACACATGCAGGAAATGAACTGTTTGTAAAAATATCGGATTACTGCAATTGTATGGCTAATGATGATAAACGGTGGTGGAAGCAAGGGCTTTTCCTCGAATTCCATTACAAATGTGAATCGCTGGAACATCCATACCTAACAGATATCGAAAGATGTTACTTGAACTTCAGCAGACTGTTTAGTTTGGTTTTTATCGAGATTTTTAGTATTATAGAATATTTATAAACCTGAACTGCTACAGCATCTATTTCAGCATAGATTCCATTAAATACTGCAATTAGCACATTCACTATTAAAATGTTGGAGACCAGCATATACACAACCCATATACACGGTATAAGCCAATATCCTAAAGGACAATCTTCCTCTTCGTTCAAATTAATACTACCCCCAGTGCTACCACACTAAGCAATCGATTTACGAAAAGATACTTTGCTTAACAGCCTGAATGCTTTCTATTAATTAAGGAATTAACTTAGTTCAGAAGAATATAAAACTGTCAATAGCATACCTGTGGATTAATAGATTTCAGATCAACTTCGCCAAACATCATGACGTACCTAAGGAATCGATACATGAGGTATGCAGTAAATTTTTGGTGTCATTTTAAGTACAAATTATTTTTCCATGCAAAAAAGAATTGAATAGAGAAAACTCACGGCTCCAAGAAAGCTTCGGAGAGATCCTTCCAGGTAGGATTATCGTATGGAGCCTTAATGGCTTCTCGTGCCATACCAAATGAAATTATAACAACTAAGATAATCATTGCAAAATATGCCTGGAAAATAAGATATACCCATCTTAAGAATTCAGCACCTTCCGGTGATTGTTACACGTTTGATAATAATTGAGACCCAAACATACCATATGAGAAAACATTCGTGACATCATT
>JAHZNG010005201.1:0-31549 GCA_027744375.1 Orchesellides sinensis | reverse complement strand
TGTGCATGAAGCCTATACAAATGTAAGGGTGCACGGTACACTTCACACAAGCATGCGTATATTACAACTACCACGTGCTACTGCGTAGTACAGCTTCTAATATAAAAACGATTGAATTAGTAAAAACGGACTAAAAATATTTGAGTGTCCAGTTAATTCTCTCGGTTTGTGTTGTGATTGAATAATTTTTATTGCGTAATTAAAAAAATAAAAATTTTCTCCTGCCGGGGATAATCCGAAATTCGGGTAATTTCTTAGTGTATTTTAAAAAAATAATTTTTAAATAATTGCTAAAAATTCCCCTGACGAATTCACGAGCTTAACAGCTGTAGGCTGTGTAGGTAGTGATTAGTAGAAATAAATTTAAATAATTATTTTTTTGCGTAATTCATAATTGCAGGTTACAAACAAGAAGAGGAAGGTGTGTAGGTGGAGGGAGGATCGTTGATCGTGAAAAAAAGTTAGAAGAGAAGTTATTTAGTAAAAGTCTTTACTAGACACAATGGCAGAAGGAGGGCAGGGCAATGGAGGAGAGCAGCTGTTTCGTCTTGAATGGATGAACTTTAACGCTAACCTTAAGCCGAATTTCAAATATTTGATGGAGGAACAAAGTTTTATGGATGTTACAATTGCGTGTGAAGGTGAAACGGTTAAAGCTCATAGGATGGTGCTGGCAGCGGGCAGCACTTACTTCAAGGAGTTGTTGGAGGTGAGTAAAGTAAATAATAATTAAATATTTTAATAAAAGTAATTAAAAGACGTCTGCGTTCAAAGTGAATGATTGGTGATTTAATAGCGTATTTGGTTTTTTTCAGCAAAACCCGTCAAAGCACGCGATTATCGTGCTGAAGGATGTGCCATTAAAGCACCTGCAGGTACTCATTGAATTCATGTATACTGGGGAGATGGTTTATCCTCAAGAAGATTTGGCAAAGCTTCTTAAGACTGCTCGGAAGCTCAAGGTCACTGGGCTTCAAGAACAATAGAAGGTACAGGTTGACACAAGATGTTGTGTAAATATTATGTTTTAGTAGGTTGCAGCAGGGATTTTAGAAGGAAAGGGATAATTATCTTGTTTCTTTTTGTTTTTTAGGGACAGTTGGTGGTTATCGAAGAAGGAAGAAGTATCTGATGACTGAAGTTTACTGAAGTACTAGTTACCAGGAGCTTGTAATATTAATTTGCTTGTTTTGTTTATAATGTACTATCATGAGATTGAAGACAATGTAATATTGAGATTGAGTGACAGAGTTTTGTGAGAATAAATACTACTAGGTCATGATTTCATGATATAAAAGTTGAAGTATTCAGTAAGGGATTTTTTACAGTTTCAGTCCATGTTTAAAGGCCATGTATTTACATACATTCAGTATTTCTTTGATAATTTTAGAATCAATTTTGTAACAAAGTTAATAGCTGATTATTTAATGTGGAACAATGAGTATGCCTCCATTCTTAACTTGGCTGTTTTAGGAGGTTTGCATGGTTTAATTTTAACCTATTCTAGTATGAAGAAAAGAGCATTTATTTTTACTGTAACTTTCTAGGAAAAAGTGACGTGCATGACTAAGACATTCATTTAATGCAACTTGCTTTGAACATCTCAAAAGCTCTATGCCCTGGCTAGCGCATTCGTTTACTGTCACTAAATATTTAAATATAGGGAAGGAGACATACTTTCAGCAGTTTTCTAGATACATCACCGCTTCGATCATTTATGTCTTCCTACATTACTTACCTAATCATTTAATGTAAAAATTGTAGCTGACAAGAGCAGAGATGGATATATGAATGAAATGAAAGGGTGAATGAAATATTTGTGCTGTGTCAGCTAGTACAGTAGGGCTTTGAAAATGGTTTTTATCATCCGACTGTTTTTTGTCGCTCATCCTTCCACGTTGCGTTACTGCTAGATAGGTATATCAAAACGCTGGTATGTTACATTTGCATTTCTAGAACTCTTTATTTTTATGATAATAATGGAAGTCTATTACGAGAAAATAGTAATAAAAAACGAGTAGAAGAAACAGCTATGTAGGTATGTAATAAAGGTAATATACTACAAACCTTTGACATTATTACGGCTTGCATGCCACACTGTATGATTACCTTTCTCAGGTATTTCCTCAAAGTACATTCCATGGACCACCGCTAACTTTGCTTTTGTAACAACTTCGCCGCTGCATTAGAGTCTTGTAAGATTTATCAGCTCCTAAATACTACTTACCTGCATAGAAATCTATATGCACAAGGTATGTGGAAAGATAGGGTAAAAGCGTACATTTATGTTTTCATTTTAAACACATTCGAACTCATTAAAAGCCGGCCTAATATTTATGCATTTAAGTACCCAGTGTTAATTTTGATTGCGAGAACAGAAACTTTAAAGATACTCACTACAGTAATGGGATATTTAGGAAGCTAGTAAATGAATATAAAAAAACAGGCGAGTTATTATAGTTTTTTCAATCCGAAAATCCAATATTCTTCTGGAGATTCTCTGTTCATAAAGAAACCAGTTTAATCTTTTATATTATGGACCGTCACGTTTAAAAATACAGGGTTTGTCTCACTCGGAATATTAAAAATATTTATTGTGAGTATGTAAGAAGACCAAATGAAAGGTTAAAGCCAGGTCAGTACATCTGAAAATAATAAATGCAAATGTCCATATTGCATAAAAAGAGTAAAACCCTTAATTCAGCTTTATAAACTCTATGAAAATTTAATGAACCTAATAAATCCATCGCGTTTTTATGACTCCAGATTAACATGTAAGAATAAAATTAAACTTTTACATGGTTTTGGCTGTTTCATAACAATCAAACGCACCTAATCGATACACCTAAAATGCCATCTTCTAAATATGCCAACAACATATATATTTGGTTTTGACAACTGATACAGAAAAAACAGTGTATCTGTCAAGTAGGAGTGTTTTTTGCAGCTTTTACGACAAAAGCTTGTATAACTTTATGGCTATTTTGTAGCCGAAACACCCTTAGGAAAACAATAACCTTCCTGTTAAGCACCAATAGAAATAAAAAATGCAGTTTTATGTATGTAGATGAATATAATGTTCGTAAAAAAAAGCATTTCCTCATATGTATTATCCTTAAGCTAGACAAATTATCGTGGTGCACACATTCATATAATATGATGATCACATCTTACAGTAACGTTCGCTTTTTACAGGCACTTACTTTTTTTGTGGACCAAAAAAGTTATGATGGATAATGGCGCAAGTACAAGAGGAAGCAATATAATCACAACGCTGCATGCATACCTGCATAAGATGCTTGAAAGGTGGCACATCATGATGGAATAGAATTTTTATACTACTAGAAATTTGAAACGTTCCCTTTGTCAAGTGTCATATTATCTTCATCATTATTAAACATGTTTTCTCGCATCTCTCTTCCTTTCCTCTACACCTTTGCGTACATCTACATTCTTTGTTCTTGCGGTGGTTGATGATGCATTCCAACACCATTTTTCTTCCCTTCCTGGAAAATATTTTTTGAGGGATGGGACAAGGCAGCCACATATTATTATTTTGACGGGTGAGAGATGCTTTCTGGCAGTACATACACGTTCCTTACCAAACTTTTTACTTACGTTTTTATCATCTATTTCACTAAACTCACCTTTTAGGTTTCTTAATGACCATTTTATGGTAACAAAAGTGGAGTAGGTGTGTAATATTATAGACTTTTGCCGCTTATGTTAAGCCTACTTATGTAGGTAATCAAGTATTCTCAAGCTGTGACTAATACGGCATGGAATGCAATGTCTCAATTTATTTCTCAAGCCCTACGGCAAATGTATGCTTTGCTGCATTTGGTATCATTCGATATGAAATGAAACATGGATTTATTTTGTGAAAAACCCTTGTACGAATTATTAAGCATTTTATTCCGTTAATAAATATGGTGCATGAGTTTGCACGTTAAATTGGTAAGCATTGACATTATATTTGCAGAATAATCAAGTCTACTTACTACTTTACATTATCGGTATACAGCTATGAAATTTTTCATCAAGTCGAAGTGTCAAAATGAAAGCTATTCCATCTAATAGATATCAAAAAAATAAATACATCTCTTCGCTTTAAAGTATACAGACTTGTATGTATGTAGATCTTTTTACGGATGTAATAATTACCAGGGGACAAAGTAGGTGAAACTATATAATGCTACGAATTATAAAATCTTGTAAGAAACGTTCGCAAACCAAACTGCATGCGTTAACATGATCATCTATTCAATCATTATTGACCCACATTCGTGTAGGCTGTAATGCTAAAACTATTCATCACTGCATTGAAACGAGAGAGTGGAAACGCAATCATAACTTTATTAAGAAATTAGCAATTAGGAACAGGTATTTCAATGCACATGTCAATTGGTGGAGATTTATTGATAAATAATTGTTCAATGATAGCATTTCCCAGAAGCTTTTTAAGCGATCATACAATATTTAAATGTAATAACCATCACAATGCCACCACCTCTTCTATAGCTAAATTCCATCGCTGATTGTGATGTCATCAAAGTTTTTCTTTCGCTTTAAAAGGACAAGTAAAAATATCGTACCCATATTTGAATTTTAAAAATAACATTGTCAAGCATAATTTTAAGAATGGGATATACTAATGCTAAGTCCAAATCTGTGTGGCTTGAAACAATATTTTAGTAAATCTTGGAGTACGATGAAATGAAATTAGAATTATCTTATGCAAAGGCTAAGACTATAAAATATTTTGATACGATAAGCTTAAAGACACAAAAGATACGACCATGACTACTTTGTAAAATGTGATTATTACGCATCTTTTTACCTTTCTGGTTGCATGAATTAAACGCAAATAATATCAGGCTTGCAAATTTAAACCATCTCTATTCTTATACTGGTGGTGGTGGTGACTGGCGGCTATTTAGCTTTTATTCGTTTCTCAATCCTCCACTATATTCTAATCTGAATGTTGCCCATTTTCATTTCGCAATATTTTCCTGTAGAATTAGAAATAAGCAAGTAGTGAAACTTCACAAAGCACCGCCTTGAGCGAGTGAGTAAGCCTAAATACTCAAGCATTTGATCTCTACACCTTGATGTTGCTTTGCATCCTCTTATATGCCAGATTTGTTCTCTAATGGGAATAGTACATTATAAATAATCCCCGAGGAATTCCACTACAATTTATCTTGTATTCGAGGTGAAACCATGCCGTTGTGTAGTAGTTGGCTTACCTTTTCAGCGCAAAGTAGAGAGGTTAGAAGAAAAATAAAAGGTATGACAGTACAAAAGGCACGAAAGGAGAGATAACGAACAAAATAGGCGTGTGTTAAAAAACAATATGCATAATATGCTAATACTCCTTCTTGCTTACACCGATAACAGACGGATGACTACATTGATATAAAAGGTTATCTTGTAATAAAGATCAAAGATGCATGTATAGAGGCAAAATGTACTATTTACTTTCTATTGATTGATGTGGCTTTTAATATATTATGCATCAACTTAAAAATGGAGAGTGGAAAATGTTGAAAAATCAATTAGATACCTTCAAAGTTCATGCCTTTGTTTAAATGTGTTATTTAAAAATTTATATGCACGTAAAATTCAACCAAGATGAATGCATAATGCTTGAATTAAAAAATAAAATGTTTTCCTGAGCTAAATGCTAATCAGCAAAACGTTAGTGTTGAGAGACGCTGAAACATGCTTTATTGACAGTTAATCAAAGAACATGTTTGCACATTTGCTATTTTCATATTAAAATTCTAAGTCCCAACCAAGCCGCTTTAACTATGATGAATATATATATTCATAAAATAAGTAGTTATGTGCTGTGATTAGAAAGGAAAAGAGCAACTGAATGAGATTCAAATCGAACATTCTAAACCTATTTTCATTATTGTTCTTATGTAACACATACAGAAGTCCATATTAAGAAGGTGTGAGTGGACAGAAGGCAAAATGGTTATCTTTCTTATCTAAAGCAAAGAGATTGTGCACTTTTCAGAGTGGCCATTTATTGCGTCACCAACTAACTCGCCAACTCATTTAGCCAGTTAGCTAAAGTTTGCAAATATTCTTCTTCATTATAAAAGCAAGGATACTCTGCAAAGACGACAGTTAGACGACCTCTCTTCTGGTGATTATTCTTGTAGGGTTGAACGTGACATCTCGGTACTCCCTTCAATTCGAACATGATATAGTTTTGTAGTTTGATGGCTTACATCCATTACGGCTATCTCCTTTACTTAAGAAGGCTTTAAGCACCCGTATTCACATGTGTGTCATTACTATTGCTGTGATTTACATTTCATTATCATGATTGCGTTATCCTCTTTAGTTTGACGCTCTAAAGTTGAGTTATTTGATTTATTTCAAGGTCTTATCGTCCATTAGTTATTCATACATTCATTGTAAAAAAAATGTAAGTGCAAGGAAGAAGTATGCATTTTAAAGGAATAGGCAATCGTAGAACTCTTAAACATTTATAAATCATTTCATTTCGTAAATTGAACAGCGTCGTGTTTAATGCAATGTTTGACTTATGGTTTGCAATACGCACGTTCAATTTCTGCACCCGTTTACTAATATGAGTAATTCACTAAATCCATGCTTGATCCTAGATAAATGCTACTAATAAATACAGGAATTACTCAATCCCTGAAAAAATCTTATTTCTTTCCAAGGTTTTGTGATTATGTATTTAATATTTTGTCACTCGCATTTTGAACTGGAACAAGTCAAATTTACTTTGGCAGATGTGCAAAGCTCTTTGGTGATTTGATTGTATGGGGTTGGCTGATGGCACAACAAAAGTCAGTAAAGAATGGCTCTCCAAATACCCCGCAGTGACTTCAGATAGACCTTACCCGCTTTAATACATGCTTTAGGGTAACAATATATGTCTATTCACAAGGACGACGGATGTGGAATTTCGGTCAAACAATGCATAAATATATACATTAGTAAAATAGCAACAATATTGTAATGAAAAGTTTGGATATTTTAGTCAATGTGATGCATGCAGTAAACCATTTCTGTTTTGTTGATCTGCCTATGATTTTGACTTTCGAGATTGAGACATAAATTCCAATTGTAATATGGGACAAAACAATATTACTCAATTGCAATATGTTGTCGTTATAGCTTTTGTATTCATTTCTTTACGACCGCAGATGAGTTATAAAACCATGTGTACCTATGGACATATTCGCTATACAGATCTAATTCCCTAATTCATAACTGCAAAGTAAAAAATGGCCTTTTGGATTTTTGATATAATCTAATTTCATCATGATTAGAATTCTGACGCTTGTTTCGTATTGTAATAAGTCATTCGCAGCTCTGATCTAAATGCATACAAGCTTACATTACGGCTTATCACGGAATGACATCTTGTCTGCTACCACCAGCAGTGAACAAGTTGCCACCAATAATATCTTGTGTCATCATAACTCTCGTTCCACTGTGAAGTGACTCGAAGTCGAGCTGATTTCGCTCCATGATGAATGTTGTCATTGAATTCTTTATTTAAAGAAGTAGGGGAGCAGAATCTTATTGTCAAAATAGATTTCAATATTATGAGGAAAATTCGAATTAGTAATAGTGATTCATCGCATTTCGTAAAAATAAGGCTATCACAAATGATTTTTTGCGGTTCCCCCAACTAGGTTATTAATATTATATGACCCATAAGTAAACGAACAAATATTTGAACGCGCCCTATAGGAAGAGTAACTATGTTTTAGAACTAATCATCCTACCAGTTTGTAAAGCAAGTCTTCTTCTTTCATTTGCAGTATTCAGTTACCAACTTACTCTTTGTTTTGGTAAAATACAGACAATATTAGATAATCAGATTGCGCAAATTTGACAAATTTTAAGCACATATTTCGAGAATTTCCCTACATAACTTTTTGAAGGAGAAGGAAGAACAAAGGCGGTATTGGTATCCTATACCACAATTTAATGCAGAATATAATTGTGTTCTTCAAGGCTCTGCGAACCCGTTGAAGGACAAAGAACTTTAAAGAACTTTAACAAAAATCAAGATTTTTTTCCGAAGTTTGAATAAATAATTTTTTACCTGAAAATTGTAGCCAAACAATTTTTATTTATTCATTTGCTGACTTTATTGCAGCCATTACATAAATTAAACGATACATTGTGCGACACACAAATTTAATACGCTATTCTTGCAAAAATACATTTTCTTTTGGTCTAACATGTGAAGTAGTTGTAGTAGTTTCTTTTCGTCTATGTTGAAGTATTATTTGCTTCCAAATATAATTTCTCCCTAAAAATATTTAAAAAATTGATCCGATACAAAAACTCCTGGTCTTTCAAAAGATCGCCAATTACAAACCTGAGGGGCTCTGCACAAACAAAAATACATGTTGCTTAAATGGAAGTTAAAAACTGTCAAAACTCCACTTTATATTTAACCTTTTCTGTCTCAATATGTCTGGACGGACACTTTCTCATTAATTTATACAATCACCGCTCAATTGCTCTACTCGACGTAAACCAGAAATAATGACATATGGTTTTGTAGCTTATAAGTTGCTATTTCATTTGCATTACAAACTGTTCAAAAGGAACAATCAGTTAAGCCCCGTAAATTATTTCAAAATTTGTTCGTCTACTTTTGGGTCATATAATACATCATACATCTCGTAAATTTATACATTCAAAGAAACTGTGCATATGGATGAATATTAATACACGCAGACAAGAAATTATGATTTTCCTATCAGTCGTATGTACCAATGTGGATTTTGCATGCTGAATGCGTGTATTAAGTTTTACGCTTCGGGAATCACAAATGGGCTTTAAATTCTGCATTTTCTCTTGAGAATTTAAATAGCCTGCTACTTCCATGATTGAACCTATTGTTATATGTACACAGGAAACAAATGAAACCGTAATATCTTAACAATTGAAGTCGGGGTAGCGCAGAAGTATGAATTTTTTTCAAGATCATGACATAAAAGGGCTTTTCCCTTAAAGGATTTATGTAGGAATATGTAGGCAGGGTTAGGGCTCATTCTCAATCTTTTTATGAAGTCTGGAAAATTAATAATTAAGTTACTGTCTTACGTATTAGTGTTTCTTTGAGCAAATTAAATTTATACACTGAAATATAGTTCGTTAAATTGCCAGAAATATGTAATATTTTTAGTTAACATTATAATTACTGGGTGCATTCCTCAAACATGAACGAAATCATTGTAGGTATTCATGATTCATAATATAGCTTTTCATGGAGTGTTCAAATTTAATGAAAAATCACACGCCTCGTATCAGTCAGAAAAACCTCAAGCCCTTTTTAAATGAAATAATCATAATACCATTATATTTTTATATCCATAAGATTGATTCAAAGATACCTGAATAAATTTACTGCTAGTGTACAAAGAGAAGAGTGTATTGTATAAGTTCCTACATAAGACACCGACGAAGTAAATCTAAAAAATGGGAAAAGAAGATGAGGTAGCGGCACTTCCTTTGCGGGCATCTAAATTAGATGTAATAATATTATTATGATGATATAATACCACATGAAAGAATTTTTAAGGCAGATTAGTTACCAATGTTCAAAGATTGCAGATAGCAAGATACCTTGCCCGGAATAATTAAGGTGCCAGTAATATTGAGATAAAGCAAACATGGCTAAGAGAACAGAACATGATGTTATGTTGTTCATACAAAACGTACAACTATATTACAAGTTCTGAATGCTATGTGATAGGGAACTCCAAAGGTTTTCGTGTTTCAGATTTCTTATTATTCCAGTCAACAGGAGACAAAGGAAAACTTTGTTTATTATAAAAACTCTCACATAATTTGAAAGTTATTACGCGTTATAGGTTAGGGATATCAGGATAGGCGAGCAACCACAACGTTCATCATCAAATGCAGTAGCTCTATTAGAATCCGGAATGTAAGTAATGAGCCGGCTGGTTTTTGTTAAAATTACGTCCAGCTTTGTATGAATCAAGAGGGTGTAGTAAAATAATATTGTAGGTATGTATATACACAAGTACCATTATATCCTGGCACGATTATAGGGGTTGCTTAAAAGAAAAGAGATGGAAATGAACATACGATACATGTACACTTTATATTCTTGTACTTGCACAAAGGCGTACATTAAATGCAAATCAGGCTTTTACACTAAACTGGAGATTTCTAGCGTGTAGAGGGAAGAAAAAGTAAGAATGATAGAGAGATAACGTAATAACAAAACATATTATCCAACACCCTCCTGTCTTCTCCCTCACACATTAATATCATGTGTGGTGTGAGTCTTGTAACATTACTTTTCATCAAAATATGGGTATCTTGTACGTGGATTCAATACTAAAATATTATATTTATTCTCAGTGCAGCATAACTAACACTGCGTTGACTTAAGATTGTTTTTTTTTTCAGATTTGTCTGAATCAGTTTTTGATCCATCCTTTCACATTACTACTGCATGCATTTATTTCATGCAAGACTTTTACTTGGGTGGATGATGTTTTAGTTGTAATAATAATAATATGTAATCACGAATGTATCCATACATATAAAAAAGCAATCAAATCCATACATATCAAAAAACTGCCACACTGGTTCTTTAGTTACCCTCTGGTGTTATCATGTTCAATGACGCTCTCTGGATGATGATTATGAGAAGGAGGAGGAATATTATAATCAAACACATGCAGCTTTCCAAAGTGAGAAGTTTCCATTTTATCACTGAACCTTTACTAAAACCTTGCAATACACAAGAAAAGTCAAAAACTGGTAGCTCTGTATCTTAGAGTGCATTTTTAGCATTGTATCTGTGGTCTTAAAAAACTCTTAATTTTACTGGAAGCACCAACTGTCAGTGTTGGTTGATCCCTAACCTAGTATACCAACCAGTTTTTTGTACGTTAGCTCCTGCAGACTTTCTAATAATAGTTGGGAAGAGAAAACATTTCGGTAGGCTATTATTTCTGCAAGAACCCACCGAGCATTTTTTGATTCTTGCACTGTAAATGCATTCATGCCACTAATGATTCATGCATAAATGTAAATCATAAATAATAATATGAGGGTACAACTTATTGCATTTGGTTGAAAGTCATAGGGTGTTTATATATCTGAAAAGGACGATTTTTTATGGAATGGGTCAACAAAATAATTGCAGTTTATTTGATAAACGTAATAATGGTTACAAGACATCATAAAAGGAAACAAACATGAATTACTGCATGAGTGTCTCAAAACGCAGCTATTAGATAGACGGTTTAATTTATGGTCCTAATGATAGATAGCTCGCGAGAAGGGGATGATGCGGCATTGTATAAATTTATATCTATACATACGTAGATTAGTGTGTGAATAATATTCCTATGTCTTCTGTAATTTCAGCTAGATTAAATGCATTATTCGTTTCATATTAAAAAGTATTACGTACTTGTACACATGTTACACAAAACCTGCGGAAAACGTGAAGTAAGCGCTTTGTTTCTGTTTGGCTTTAACACACGCTATGTTACAAACCTATTCATATTCATACGACGAAATTTTCATGCAGGATATGAGATGCGGTACACAAATCCATTAGGATCGCCGATGAAGATGATATAGATACTTTTAGATGTAGTATCTGTGTTTCTGATGGTGTTACCATTGATGTTGATGATGATATTATAAGCTGACCAGATCAAGGGTGTCAGCAGTAAAAATACATGTAATTTCATATAAAAGCGAGTAGTAGATGAAACAACTGCTGAATAATAACATCAAACTGTAGTAGAACAACAAAACAACAGCTTTAAACTTGCTAAAGGCTCAATTCCATCCTTCATTATGGAAGGGTGACTACCGTAGGTACCAACAACACATCAAACCATCATATCATCATCACCAGTCGGTTGGTGATAAGAGAGGCCCAAAACTGGATGTAAAGTGTGAGTGTGTGTGTGGTAATAATAATCATCATCAACATAATAACAGACTGAGCAAGGAATTAGTCGGATTTGGTTTTCCTACCAACCTTGTGTGGCTGTGGCTTGTCCTTATGACTAATAGTCAAAGCCGTACGTTACATTCTGCATGGTACCATGTTCTGTAAAGCAGAAAAGGAGTAGAAGATGAAGAGTTAAAGAAGAAAGGATAGATTATATTGTATATACTGTGAAAGGGGTGCTCTGCACAAGTTTTTGCTTTGCTTGGTATCATCGGTGAATGTTTTATATGATTATATCAAAAGTTGGAAGTTCACAGTGATGTCTGCGGTGATGATGATATGATAAGGAATCATGATAATAATGCTGAATAGTAAACGCATTTTTGGTGAGTTGTTTAAATAATATGCAGCCATATTACATGACTACCTGTCCGTCTTCCATCGTATGCTAGAAATTACGACAGCGATAGTTTTCATGGCTATAAGGAATATTTTGATGATGATGAAAAGCATGTAAATGTTATTATGGGCATTTGTAAATTTAAGCCGGATGAGCTTTTATTTCCTCGTCCAATAATAATACTACACACATGGGTACATTAATTTAATATAATTTTCTGCTGGTATACACATAAATATGGAGATTCTGATGAATTTGAGAGGAAACCATATTTCAACTTATAATTTAGAAACTTCCATTTTCCATGTCAGTCAGTATAGACACACTCGTGATCGTATTCAAAGTGGCATATTTTCCTCGCGCCAGGGAAGTTTTTTCTCCGTTGACCTTACATGATACGCTTATGCTCAATTTTCACTGGACAAGGTTTCCTAATTTCTCTTCCACTCAATACCGTGTCATCCAAACATTTTTTGTATGAAAAAAGCAGTTATGGATCGACCTACTAGGTTTATAGAAAGACACATCTCTGAGGTCAATAGTAATGGTATGTAGCATATGTACAAGGGGAATAATGAGAGGCATTAAATTTTTACGTTTATGACGGGTGCGTGGACGCTTGTAAGTACGTTACTTCGTCTATTTTCTGGTTATTATACTCAAGTAGTACAGTTGTTAGATGCGTTTTGCTCATGTAGCGACAACTTCACTTCTTAGTCACGTACAACATAAAAAATCTCCCCTTTTGTAACGCACTTATTATCAGTAAGCTAGCATGACTTTTGTTGTTTTGTTTCACCCCCATTTTACATTGCATCTTTTGTCATCGAACATGGTCACCCTTCTATCTGTACTCGAATCCAGCAAATATCAAGAAAACAAAAAGAAAGTCCAAACTGATGCGATGACATGAAGGGCAATAATATTGTACTGCATTAGTACTCATTATAAGGCATAAAGCGTCAGTGGATGCATAAATACGTGCGATATAAATCGCTCATGTAGTGGTTTGTATGAAACAGTGCACATTGCGTCAGTAAATCTATGGTAAAAGAAAGACAATTCGTTCATATTTTATCAAACACCTCTATAAGCGGACAACGCCACGACCAGAAGCGTTGGGGCGTTTTATTGGAATGTGGAACATGAAAAACAGAAACAGAGGATTCAAATATTAAAACATATGTTACCGGTGTATATATGAGGTTATATTACGCCTGGATACTGCTTTACATCATGTATTACAAAAGCAATCCATCCCCTAACTTTGACTTCATTTAGGATTCTTGATTCGTTTCCTGTTCATGTTAGGGGTTGCGGCAAAGTACATCTCGATTCTCCCCATTAGTCATCATAATTTCAACCGATTTTGTTTCTTTGCCGTACTTCCCCTTGAATCCGTATTTAGTTGTAATTATGCTTTCAATGTTAAGTTTTTACAATCGTATATCAGTACTTGTTCGTGTGTAAGCTAGAGTAAATGGGACACTGCCGTTATTTCTTTATACGGAAAATCGCTGAAAAAGTCATCTATATTCAAGTTTCATGAATGCAAGATGTAGTTATGTTTCTTTGATCTCGATATCGATGTCAAGTATGATAAATACTAGTGCATTAGGTAGCTAATTTTATAAATCAAAGTATCCCCATTCCTTTACATGTTTTTAGCTGTTTCAAAAATTATTTTTTTGATTTGTTTAACTTTCATAGAGCAGAAAGTAACAAAATGCTCACCAAAAATTCTTGAAATTACTAAATCATTTTACACCTTTTACTATTTAAGTTTGTTTGCAACAATCTTCAAAAGTTCATTACTGTATGGGAGATTCTAAAGGTAATAAAATGAATGAATCACAAGTAGACGATTTCATTGTTATGTACTTACATAGGTATGCGGTATGGTACCTTATACCTTACAGGCCCCTTCTGCATGATTATTCATCATTTTAAAGTTTAATTTTTGCTGTCCACTACCCAATTTCGATTGTCTTACAGTCCTTAAAAGCGAATGAGGAGAATAATGTGCATGACTTCCTTTGGAAAAGAGAATACCCGTCCTCGCGACAATGAGTCAACAAATTCAAATTCTTTAACCAATCCCATATCCGTTGCAGCGTACCTCATTCATTTCATACAGTAACTCATTTAAGTTTTTAGTAATACCGTAAATATTACTTCATAAAACTGTGAAATTTTACTCCTTTGCTTTAAAACGAAAAAATATGTGCATCATACCTGATAAACTGATAATACATCTCTCCCAATTTTCCTGTGGTCGTGAGTGTACATGGCTTTTCACCATGCAATGATAAAGTTAAGTTTGGGGGACTTGAATTTCATAGCGTGGAATTTGATGAAATCGCTTGTGTGATTGTATGTTACATGAACTTTTCTCCACGCATCGTGTGTTCGCATATTGTAAATTTCCGTGAGTGGTCTATGGAATGAAAATTTCTAACGGAGACCTGTAATTATTTTTCCTTTCGGCTCCTTTCAAATTATTTCGTGTCTGTACTCAACTACTGTGACTGTAAAACTGTTGGGTACTGGCAAAAACACTATCTTTTACTGCTGCCTTTTGTTGATTCGGTTTCTTTGTCATAAACGCATATAAATGCGTCATCTAAGGTACAACCGGTGTGCATAACATTTCATAGAGGTTTCATTTGTAAAATGTCGTATTTTATTTGGCTTTTCTATGTGGTCATGGAGTTGCAAGGTGTATGCACTTAACTAGAACCTAGTTACTGGACTACATTTTACATATATGAATGAATGAAGTTTTAATTGATTGCGGAAACAACAGTCAACCAAGATCCTTCTCGTTAATTTTTGGGATAAATAAAACGCATAACTATAATATAAATATGCTATTATCCTTCTTTACCTTGGTTTCAATTTTTTTCTCGAGCTCTGCTTTAACACTTTCGGTAAATCAAATAACAATCGAACATACTAACAAAGAGTAGTAAGCTGAGTGTCGTCAAACCAACCTGGGTCTTCTTCGTCTGTCATAATTTGTGTAATTTCCTCAACAAGTTTTTCAATGACGTACGGTATTCTAAGTCACCCACGTCCGGTTTTATAAATCCTCTACGTCCTTGAAATCGGAATCGAACACATTAAAAGATGGGTGTGGATTTTGAAGCTTTGGTGCTGGATGAATTAGACATTTTTTGATTTTTTCGAGGACAGGACCGTTTCTTTCAGGAAAATGGTAAACTTAGACAGGACGGTGCTACCTTAATCGGATGAAAGGTATCATGAACTTTTTATGGCATGGATTATCCTAATACTGAATAAACAATAGCTCGTACTAATATGCAAATAAGAGGAACGTATTCCTCCTGAAAACAAGATAGTATTTGCATTTTTAATAGTTTGAGTTTATTACAACAGTCAATTATAATAATATTAACATGAATACATCTTTAAGCAAATAATGAGTCTACTTCACATTCATGTAGATTGTCGTACCAAACAACGCTTAGTTTTCTTTGGTCTGCCTCTTTTACGCTTTTGTCCTAAACCACCTATAATCGACTCAGGTGGATACCTATATTGTTCACGCATAACTGCAAACGCTATAGCATGCTTACATTGGTAATTCTTTGCATAATAAACACATGTACATCTAAATTCAGAAAGAGGTCTATCGTCATATCCTGTCAAACGAAGTATATACTTTTCCGAGTCTACAAAATCTTGGAATGTTTTCCACTTAAGATGACGATTCTCACACATTAGTGCCTTTACCTTGGCAGATGTGAGTTTGATGCTAGGGGTTATACTTACGAAGTCATATACGGTGCCGTCAGACGAACCTTTTATGCATATTTTTGGACGTTCTCTGTGCCAGATCTGTGCTTCACGTAGTAAACTCACAGTCTCCTTAGAGTCAACTGTCCAGATAACAGGCTTACTGTTGCGATTACTAGGGTTCTTCTCGAAAGACCAGGCATTTAACATTGACATAAATGTTTGAATGCATTCACCTACAACAAAACAAATATCCTATTATCCGAAATCAATTAGTCACAACAAAAGAAATTACCATAATATTTATATTATTTTATGCTACTACAAATCACTAAATCATACCAAGAACGCGTCGCTTTCCTTTAGTGAAGACTTTGATTTTTCGATTGTACGATTCAACACCGTTGTTGGTTGTAGGAACAGACTCTCCTTGTATGTAGCCAAAGTACCAGTTCTCATGCTTATCAAGCCAATTACGTGAAAAGTAGTTTAGAAATGCTGTCACCTGTGGATCATCCATGTCGTAATATTTTGCATAAAACAAGTTTTTAGCAGCTTGAAACGCTTCAGTTGAAGACGCAAGTCTCAAGTTTTCAATGTCATTCCCTAACTGTTGCCGCACTGGAATGTTAGACTCTTTCTCTAAATGCTTACTATATGCAAACTTCACGTGAAAGTAACAAAACACTCGCTTAAAATTGTCTCCAAACACAGACCGAAATCCACTTGTGATGGCATCTGCTGCATCTGCAATGAGAATAGAAGGCGCATAGGGCAAAGCAGTGACACTCTCTACGCCTTTCTTCAAAGTTTCAAACACAAACTTGTAATCTTCTGCGTTTTCCGATTTGCATATGGCAAGCCCAAATGGATGAAATGCCTTAGTTTTGTCTGTTGAGCCAACTAATAGCACGGGGTAACCCTGAAAATTAAGCTTATATGTAGCATCCGCTTGTAAATGTTTAAAAGCAGGTGCAATTGATAGCAATCTCTGAGACGATAAGAACAATCTCATCACAGGCTCTCTATCTTGCACTTCAAAAATTTGGTAACTGACAACATACACTGAATCCATATCATCTAGTACCCTACTATTGTTACTGCACCACGCAGCTATGTCACCCAAATTGTTTCCAACACGATCACTAACATGCTTGCGTCTGTGAAATTTAAGAAACGATACAAGTTTGGGTTTCAATGGTGTTTGCACACGCTCATGTCGCAAAATTTCTAATACTGCATTTGGTTGCTCAACATTGGACTCAAGCACTTAAGCACTACACGTTTTTGTTCATCAGTCAAACCGTAACTTTCTTCACGATGACTTCCGTGCTCTAGACCATTTGAATACATTATTTTGGTTCCATTATTAAATTCTTTCTTCTTTAATTGTGAGGGACATTTCTTTCCACCAAACGCACAGTAGTACATTGTTACTTTTCCTGAGCATTGCGGCTCAGTGCTTCTAATTCTCCAATCTGCTTTTAAAGATTCTTCAGTAATTTCAAAATCACTCCAAGTTATTCGTCGTCGCGCTTGCAAAATTTTACGGCTATCCATGGCTGCAATTTTTTATGAAATGAAGTGCGACAGAAAGAATGATGGATAAATAATTCTCCGTCGTATTGTAAGCAAGTAGTCTGAATAGTCAAATGTATCTTAATTATATGCATACAAGTCAAAGAAACGAATGAATTAAGCGCTTATTTGAATATGAGCTATTGTTTATGCAGTAGTAGGACAATCCATGTCATAAAAATGTCATGATACCTTTTTTCAGATTATTAAAGCACCGTCCTGTCTAAGTTTACCATTTTACTGAAGGAAACGGTCCTGTCCTCAAGAAAATAAATAAATGTCTATTTCATCCAGTACCACAGCTAAGTATCTTTTTCCCTTAAAAGATGTCATGGTTTTAAGCGAACCAGCTTGAAAGTGAATCAGGTCTTGTAAAATTCCTAACTACGAATTTAAAGCGCTCACTGTAAAAAAAATTCCGTTTAAAACTCATCCGATTAATAATCGTCATAAGCGTTAATCTTTCACTAAATAGCGCTCAATTACTTTTTTAATTTATAACATGACACATGAACAAATATTTAGGTCTTCCGGGGCATGGATATATCCCTCTACTTTCAAAATAAAATTTAAAAATCTTAATTTCTAATACAGATAAATATATACCGTATATATGAAACAAAATATAATACCAATGAATGGTATTATGTTTGGAACACAGATTCCGTCTGTGACCCAGCGTCCCGGATTTTTAAAAATTTAAACTCACGTAAGTGTAAAAAAATTCATTTCGGTTTCTCTGTAGCATTAATGATACGTAAGAACTTCGGAGATGAATGAAAGCCGCTGCGCTAGGTGCTCTATATGTATGTATTCTGTGAAATCCCGTCTCCTTCTTTTACTTTACTCCATTCGATTCCATTCGTCGTGGTGTCCATTAACATTATAACACAAAAACGGCTTCGGCACAATTGCTCAAAGTAAAGGAATGACGAAGACATAATATACAAATGAAATCGTCTTCATGTATTCATAATTGTTATTGCAGTAAGAGGAAGAAAATTATGGTTGCTGGTTTGGTATTCGATAATAATAATAATTACGAAGTGTGCGTACTCTTTGTCTTTAAATATGCATATTCCATTTTTTGACGTGCAAGGCGTATTATTGCACCTATTACATAGATTAGTGAGTAACCCAATTTGAACACTATTACCATCCATAATTGTCTTCCAAAAAATTCAAATTTGTTGACGAGTCCTTTCTTTAATCCAAACTTTACAATGCTTGTCACGATTAAACAAAACGATAGTTTTTAATTATCCCATAATATGAAGATGGATGGTAACAAATGAAAATTGGCATGGCGGAATATTATGGAGTTTTTGAATTTGTGTATAATATGTAGGTTGCCTGCGAATGAATGATGCACGATTTAAATGGCATATTGAGGTAGTCAGGAATCTAAAATGGTATTACCTAAAGCCATCAGTATGTGTGAAATAAGACCAAATTAAGGTTATGCATCGGTGTATGTATTGGAATATTAGTTCTGAAACATCATCGTAGAGTTACAACTTGGTTTTTGAATGTATAAAACATAAATTTTGGAATTGGCACGTAGAAATACTAACTAGCACTATTGGATTTGAAGTTCGGATTGGAGAATGATTTATGAATTTGGGTACAAAGGAATACCTACCACGGTAAAAGTTGCACTCAACGCTAAGTTATTTAATTAGATGATGTTTGTGTTAAAGTCAACGAAGTTCATACAGCAGCGAAATTTAGATCTAGAAGTCGGTCATTATGTTAAAATCGTCAGCCAGAACTTTTCCTTCCGGATCACATAGGTTCCTTACTTACCATACCAATTTTTAACATACTCGAGTACTCGTAGTTGGCAAAGATTGTAAGCTATTTCTGATCGCTGAGGAAATGTAATAATTTGTAATTGCATGGACGAATATTTTGTAAACGTATGTAGCTTTTGCTGTTAATTATTTATTTACTACCTTGCAACGACAGGCAGGAAGCTTCTAATACTCAACAAAAATATGTCTGCGAAGTCACTCACAAAATCGAAAGTGACCGCAGACTATTGTTTGCACAAATACGTTGAATTTCAGATTCAGCACTAAACAAGAAAGAGGCTCAATTTTCACAAATTCTCAGGCGTCATCTGAAGTGGAAGAAGATTTGTTCTTCGCATGTTTCCGACTTGGCATATAAATTATACAGCCAATGTATATAATGTAGGCTTAAGTAGGACAAACTTTTTTGAATTCGTGCCAATTAGATATTTGACTGCATGGTTTTCTCCAGAGTAGATTACCACTGGAATAATTTTACTGGCTCTAATGCAGCCTATAATATTGTTTTCTCAATACTGCAGCAAACGTATTGAAAAAACGGGAAATCATTGCTTTGCGATCAACCAACGTACCAATAATTAGAACGTCTTTCGGCAATTACAAACATACCACGAAAAGATACTCGTGTCATGGAAATTCGCAAGGTTTCCATTTGAACAGATTGTACTGAGGTGAAGTTAGGGATGATGGGGTATGAACAAATGAACACTGCTTTTGGACAGTGGAAAATTAGTACCTAAGGAGAGGTGGTAGTTTGCGTAGTAGACATTTGTAGTTTGGAGTAATATAAAGTGTGTAACATACTGATAAAGTAAAACTGAAAGGGAATCAAAAGTTCATTAGTTGTTAATGTTTGGGAGATCTTTTTTAGATTAACTTTATATTTTTGCATGGAAGTCATTGCGGAACCATCTTACATACATAAAATAGTCCAGAAGCAGGGTGGTTAATTATATATGGTTCGTATTGCTAATGTAACTAGTATACCCTAACTGATTTGTTTTGTTTTTTATCAAAATCAAATTTCAGCTCAAACAACATATCTCAATCCAGATGTCCTTTCTTAGATAGTACTTTAAAATTTCACACATCGATGATGCAATGCAGCCTAGGAGTAAAACAGTGGCTCGCTCAATAAATCTAGGTTTACAATTAATAGAAACACTACCTTAAGCATACAAAAGTAATCAGTCATTTTCAGGGACAGTTATACGCGTTCCCTGCATTGTTTGATATAATTGGAGAGCATTGAACGTTAAGTTTGATTGTGTTAACAATAAGAACTTGAGTCGAGCTGATCTTAAGGTTTCTTCTAGTTGGGTATTCCATGCCATGCCAGCTGATATTCCAATTCAAGAATCAAATTTCGTCTTATCAAACTTGACATATATTAATCGAAACCCAATTCTCGAAGTATAACATTATACTGCAGGATGCAGTTTATTATATAATTATATTTAAATACAAAGAAAATTTAAATGTGACATTTCAAACAAAATGCATTTTCACAAAACGGACACTCGGTGTCATTATCAAATAACATCTGTTCATATTGGAAACATTAAATGAAACTCCAACCTTTACTTGTTAGGAAATTATTGGAGCCTTAAAATATGTAATCTGTGTAGGCATAAGTATTATGAGGAAGTATAGGTAGGCGAAGGGCATCATCATTGTGCACGTAGCTCCCTGCCAATTCTGTAAGACACAATTTTATTCCAATCAATTTTTGTTCTTGTTACTGGTAAAACTCGTCTTAGCGCTTTGAATGTTGTATCAGACATGGTCTGATAATTTTCACCTATAACAAAGAAATCCTTTGAGATTAGCAAGAATAAATTCATACAAAAGTTTTCTATAATAACGTTCTTATTCATGAGTTATACTTACTTAGCGCATTATGATATTCCGTTTCGGCAGTTTCCACGAGTTTTACGAACTCAGCAGCGAAATCGGTTTCATTCTGAAAGGAATAAAAAATATAACCAATCAAAACTAACTAATTTTATTTAAAATTTTAAACATACTGTTGGTTAGATTTAGATTTGGCTACAAATAATGTACAACTAGTTATGCTCTTAAAAATACTAAATAAATTGTAATAGCTTAGGTGAGTTAAGATAAAAAATACAAATTCTCCAACTGCTAGTATCAAGGAACTACATATACATACATTAGGATAGCCGACAAAAATAACTATTATTAAAATACATTTATAACTAAATAAGAGTCTACAATTAAACATGCATTTACATTAGATATTAATAAAACTTTTGATCCTAAATTCTGCCTACCAAGCAAAAATGGACGACTCAAAATAACTTTAGTCATTAACTTTAGACAAAATACATAGTCTAAATATACTTACCGCCACTGTTATAGTTGGCTTAACGTCTTTCGAACTAACCAACTGTACATTGCCATCTTCGTAATAATGCACTTGCACTTTGATTACTCCCTTCAGCTCAACACTTTCTCCAGAGGAACTGGGATCAAATGTGACTGTCCATTGGGATCTCCAACGCCCATTCCTAGAATAAAATAAATTTCCACAAAGATTAGTAAACACTAAAGCTTAAACCATCAAGTCATTACTTACGAATGAGGATGGAATATGGAATTATACATAAGCAATCATCCGTTACTAAATACAAACATTATCTACATACAGCTACTCGATATACCTAAAAATAGTATAGCCTTTAGCTTTAGTTAATAAACGTTTTATAAACTGCAAAATAGATTGTGAAAAGCATTAAACTACTTGGCAACTTGAGTACAAATACAGTCGCATGTTTAACTACCTCATTTGAAATGAGTCATTTCATATTCACCTTGTACACTACAAGGTTCCCTGCAAATCTGCCTTAGTCGTATGTACTCTATCAATCTATCATTCATTTTATATTATTGTACAAACTACAAAAAATCCTTACTTAAGAAATCTAGCATTAGTTAGTTCTAACCTAATACATAAGCACCTTAAATTCTTTAAATGATCTACTCCTCAAAACTTACAATCGTCTATTTCAAAAGGTACATAATATGTTCAAAAATAAACTATTTAATACTCAAAAAACCATCCAGTTACCAAAAGTTTTTCGGCTGAAACTGATGATCCTCAATGCATGCAACCAAAGTAACTAAATTCCCTGACGACCTCGAGAAAACAGAACAGCTTCCATGTGGATAATGTTGGGAAACATAATTTCCAAATTCATTATCCAAGGATCCTCTCCAAGGCTCACTTTTCCTGTCTGGTTCCCATGGCTACAACAAATCACACCTTATTTAAGCCCCCATCAAAAAAACCCTCGCACCACCTTCATCCATTCAAAAACCAATTCCTTTACCTGAAATTCGGATGCTTCCTTCTTCAAATGATCATATTTAAATGACTGCTTGGAGCGGGGGTCACAAAATCTACCAGAGCCAAGGTCATTATGCTCTGTGATAATTACACTTTGATCTACTCCAGGAATCTTGCAAGGGGTCAGCTGATCCTTATTGTATTGTGCAAAAGCACTGCAAAACCAAAACAATACAACCAGCCTCACTCACACAATCAAACCCAATCACCAACTATACATTGCATATCCTCAACATTCCAACGCCATACCTGGAAGCACCTTCTTTAAGGAGTGTGTCGTTATTCAAAAGTGTACGAACATCTGTAAAACCACAAACAAACACCACATTATTTTACACAAATCCCCACCCAAATCACTACCTTCTCAGCTGTTATCTTCTTACTGTCTCCATATATATTCATCATAAACTATCACTCAACTCACCATTAAAAACTTCATTGAATTCTCCTGGAGGAGAGTGTAAAATGAAATCGGATACTATGCGAACCTTCAAACACAAACAAGACACAATCATCAGTCAACCTACCATTAAATCAAAATAACTGACATCCAAATTAAAAATTTTTTACTCACCTTTTCAGCATCAGAAATGGGCTCATCGATTTCAGACGCCATTACTGTAAAAACCTTGTGTGACAATCTCTCTTCCTTATACCATGCAACTCTTTTAAAAACTCTTAATAAATTAATTAAAACCCTAATTAAATTAACTCCTCTCTCTTCTTTCTACCAACTAATATCCTGTCTAACTAAAAAAAATGTATTAGAAGCTCTTCTTCTTCTTGTCTTCTGGTGTGAAGCAGGAAAAAAGAAACAACAAAACAGAAAAAAGACAGGCAAGGCTAAATTATAAACTGTATTTGTGGCCAAGTGTAAAAATTGGAATGGATCAATGATTAATACACATAATATAACATGTAAAAAGACGACGAATATTTTTAAGGACGATAACACAGCGAGTGAGTAAGCAATACAATAATGTGTGTATGTATATATTTTTAAGATTTTTTATAGGTGGACTTGGACACCTCTCACAACATAGACTGAGAGACTATTTTTTATATGGGATGATAAAATACATTGTGATGTGTTCAATAAATAATGTATACTGAATAATACTTCCGACTTGAAAGTTATATAGAAGTGCAAAAAAAATGCAAGAGAGTAGTAGTTTTTAATATTAAATGAATTATTATGCAGTGCAATAATAATGCAGGAGGGTATGTATTTTACTGTTTTTTTTAAATGTGTACAATAATGGGATAAGGGTATGCGAACAATACATAGGAATGTATTCAATTGGGATTTGACAGCTTGGAGGAGTATATATTATGTGCATAGGTATATAGAGAGAGTATAGTAAGACTAGGAGTATAAGATTCTCGTAGGTTTATTAAAGGGTAATGGAAGCAACCCCTGCAGTGTTCAAGATGAGTGTGGTACCCGACAGCATGGCAGCTCTGTGATAAACAATGGGTGTATGTTAGAGATGTTAAGAGGGTTTAAATAATTACACGGGCTGGGTAGTTACCCGTTTCAATACGGGTTTCAACGTACTCAGCCCACCTTCATTTGATTAAACCCATGGGTTTTTAACAACTTTAGGAATTTAAAGTGGGTTTTAATGGGTCCGGATTTTAATGGACTCAGCCTACCTTCATTTAATTAAGCTCGTGGGGTTTTAACATCTCTGAGAAATACTAACATTATAATTATAACGTAAATATTATTTAAACATGCAGTAGCTCGAAGAAAGTATGTGGTTTGCCTTTCCTGATAATTGGTGCATTTTGCTAAAAGAATACATTATTTCATTTTGTATCTTGACGCATATTAGTTTGCCCAGCCATTAATTTCTGCAAAGTACAAAGTACGGCACAGAGGGCATAGTATGAGTTAGTTTGTAATTTGCGTACTCATTAGTACTGCATGAAGGAGGGGTTCAGCTTAAGAGTTAAAGTATTTAATTGGAACACGTACATTAGTATTTTAATAGTTAGATGATTTAAATTTTAATTCCCGAAAAAGATATTTGTTATGCTAAGCTAGGTTTAGTATATCTTATTAGCTAACTAGCGCTTTTGTACGACATAAAAGTTAGTGCTAGAGGGGTATTAACTGAAAGCTTTGCAATAGGGGAGAGCTGAGAAGCTTATAATCTCTTTCCACAGAAAACGTACTAACTCTACTCTAAATTCTCAAAGAGGCTGACTCCCCATCCCTAACCAAGAGCTCCTGTGTTCTGTGCTGAATTGACAAGGCAAGAGTTTGGATGATACATCCATACTACTTTCTTCGCTTAAAATAGAGGTGTGAGACATCATCATAAATTTACAATCCTATAATATATCCTATACCATAACACCGCATCGATGCAATAACAACACTGACAGCGTAATATTTTAATACGTTTCACGTTTCTCTTATAACTTGCAGAGAACGGTAATGCATTACACATACAAAAAAACATTTAATTTTCGAACCATTCCGGAAATATATTGCATAAAAGAAAATTAAGAAAAACTTTACAATTTATCTCTCTCCTCTTCCCTCTTCTTGGTATATGCATATCTTATATTCTCTTACATTCTACCATAAATTCTCTTATATTAACTCATCTTTCTTTAAACTTCGCAAATTCTGCTGTGACAACAAGTTTCTTAAAATGGCAAACAAAATTTAGTGTACTTACCCTCACCTTTACCAGCTCGCAACAGAATCCTCGCCTATCATATCCACAGTGCACACACTAAACAGGCATAAGCTCCAATTGAGAAACCCCTTCACACAGGCACCACCATCACCACACCGGTATACGTGAACATAATAATATATGGTTAGTCACAGTCAGCAGACACTACTATGTCAAATGCATTATACATACATCTATCCAATTGCAATGCATACGCTTTTTTACACAGAGAGAGCAACATCATATCATCACCAACACCCAATACATCATTATGTTCACCAAATGCACCTAAACAGAACAGCAGCATGTAATTGTACAAAACCGGCTACTAATACTGCAGCTCATGATAAACATCCGTCACACAAAAGCTCTCATCTACCTTGCATTGTGTGAACAACGCAGTCTTTACACAATTCCCTTGGTTTAATGCATATGGCGCAGGATGGTGCTTTTTCTGTTCCTTCTCGCCTTTTTGTGACGCTTTGCAAATGCACCCGTTCCTCATGCACGGAAATCTGCGACACGTTATTTATTTGCCGGGTGGACGTCGTTGATCGTGGTGAACGGGGTTAATTTTTTTGTGAATTTCTTTCTGGAATTTGGTCTAAAATATTGTAAAGTGAATTTTTTTAAGGGATTAAAGGTAGTTTTTAAAATAATTGTTTTAAGTAAGACGCGTGTGTGAATATTTTTGGACATTTTTAGAGGGGACTTTGTTTAATTTGTAATTTTGTGATTTTGGATTTTAACAGGTTGGGGGATTGGAGTTTGTTGAGAGCAGTTGGAGATGGGGATTGGTTCTGTGGCAAAATGATACACGCGATTCCAACGAGAAATCTGGTCCAGCTGTTTAATCAAAGAGAGCTTGATGTGAGTATTTAATTAAATTTTGTGGGTTAGTTGGTTAAATTAGTTTTGTGGTTGAAGGTGATTTTTTAGTGGTGTTTATTTAAATTTGTGCGTTGCAGGCAAGATTTGACTATGAACATATAATCAAATACCGGTTGCATGCCAAGTCAGGGTTGTTTTTGAGTCGGTTGGGGTTGGACGCGGAGTATGTTTGGTAATGAAGGTGAGTGGAAGGGGAGGAGGGAGGAGAGTGTGACTAATGGGGAGGGTTATTTTATGATATGTGGGGAAAAGTATAAATTAAAGCAGAGCATGTTGTCTTTTTAATTTTCAGGGTGTGTAAATTGTTTGGATTGGAGTGAGGATGGAAAGTAAGAGGGATACTGGTTTTAATTTTTTTATACTAAGATTTAACAAATTATGGGTTATTAATGTGCTGTAGTTTATTGCATGTGGTTTTGTAATTGTTGAATTTAATTTGCTTGCAGGTTCCTGGTATCTGGTGCTGATGATAACGGTATAACGGTGTGGGATACTGAGAAAAAGGACATTATAGACAGGACGGATACTGGGCACGAAAACTTTATATTTTCTTGTCAGGTATGATAGTTTGATTGAGAGTCGCAAAGCAAGGAGTAAATCTATTAATCCAGTTTGGTATCCTGTTACGGGCGTATTAGTTTGGAATGTTGAAACTACGATGAATTATTGATGGATATTATGTATTAATTGTGAACCTCTTTTGATGTGTATTTTATGATAGTTTCTTTCGTGGGGTGGAGGCAAGCGAATTTGTACAGGAGGTGGAGATAGTCGCGTTTATTCATTTGATATTGGGACGCGACAGCGATTTCAGGAATGCAAGTGCCATAAGAAACGAGTTAAACAGGTTGTGGTGAACCGTCTTACACCAAAGCTGGTCTGGAGCGCTGGTGAAGATGGACGGGTTATTCAACATGATGAGAGAGAGCATCATAGGTGCACTCTAGGAGGAACAAATTATAAAAATGTGTTGGTGAGCATGATCCAGTTCGTTGGAACTTCGGGGCAACTCAAGTGCATCGCGAGTGATCCTGTGCGTCCTGAGTATTTGGCTGTTGGTACGACGGACCCCTTCGTTAGAATTTATGATAGAAGGATGATAAAATTATGTGAAGTAGGCCAAAAGTCAGAAATAGAGTATGAGGCCGCGCAATATTTTGTAAGTCTCTTTTAGCAAGTGCGCTTGTGTATTAGTATGTGGTACTTGGGAAGGTTATATTTAGTGTTACTCATAGTATGAGGTTTTTAGGCCACCGGATTCCAGTGCAGCGGGCAGCGGATAGAAAAAATCTCAGACCAATGATAGCAACGTCGTTGTTCTACAGTCCAGATGGGGAGGAACTCCTAGTTAACTTCTGGAATGAGCAAATTTACTGCTTCGCTGTGGCAGGAAATTTGGAAAAGGGTGGAAGATGTTTTAAAGTTCCCGATGGATTGTTGAAGTGTATGTTGGATACTGACGCGTCCATGTTTTAAATTTTAAATTGATAGCATTACTTTCAAAAGAAATGGTTCTAGAAATTACAAATTGTTGATCGCATTTTGTATGTACTATTCAAACGCTGACATTTAATTTGGTTGCACAGATAGTGACGAAGCTGGTAGTTCGTCATCAAATCCGATTGATAACGCATGTGAGATCAAACCAAGTGCAATGGTCCCGCTTGCACCATCACTGTTAGCCGTTAGAATAAAGGTGACTGTGTAGTTCGTATATTCTGTTCTCAATGTATTTACTTATTCACTTTTTAGGTAACTTAGTCATAGATCTGTTTGTTTTTTAGGGAGAAGAAGCTCGTCAGAATGGTAACTGTACGGAAGCAATAAACTACTACAATGAAGGTTTAAGTAAGTGTCCAGGGTCCTCGATGTTGGTCGCAAGTAGAGCGAAAGCGTTAATGCAAAGGGGGTGGTAAGATGTTTGTTAAAACTTCTATTTTTGCAGCCGAATTAGGTTTGTAAATGAAGCTATATGGGATAATTTCTAGGGTGGGAGACGACTATGCGGCATTACAAGACTACCATGATGTGCTAAAATGTGAACCGTATAACTATGAAGCTCATATGAAGTAATATTCAAATACTTTCGTAGTACCAAATGGTACTACAGATTTTCGCTTAAAACTAATAGGTTTAATAATAATTTATTTTGATTTTGTAGCATATGCATTTTATTGCATGAAGTTGGGCGTTACAGGGAAGCGCAAGAGTGGCTGAATGTATTCAAGTCGCAATATCCTGAGTGTGGCTTGGATTGGATTGAATCATTTGAAATTTCCCTGTCTGAATCGATATCTAAATGTGATATTAAGATTTCAACAACTATGCGCCCCTCTGTGTTTGCTTTCGACGAGAGAAGATACCAGGATGAAGCCATCCATTTTCATAATAGTAGCAAGTGTTAGAATTTGGGCGCCCCTGCCAATGTGGAAGGAAAAAGAGTTGCAGGATTTACCATGCGAGGTAATAAAATGCAAGGAAATAATGTGTAGCCCAAAAACGTGCAATTGCATGAAACAAACGTGCAAGGAATTCGTAAGTAATAATTTTATTGCCAATTATTTATTCAAAATAAAGAGTAACGGGTAACCCTCTAATTTTGCTTTTTATGTCTTATTATACTATGCACTTCTAGAACTCGAGCGAATTTTATGAGATAGCTAATCTCAATAAAAGGCGAATTGATCAGGTCAACAACAACGCCTTCGGAAATCCCTCGTATCCAACAACGGTTTCCCTATATCTCCAAGAGCAGAGTGACGAAGATGAAAATGAACATAGAGACGGAGAGCAAAATGAGCAGAGAGACGGAGAGCAAAATGAGCAGAGAGACGAAGAGCAAAATGAGCAGAGAGACGGAGAGCTAAATGATCAGATTTACAGAGATCAAAATGATCAGATTCATGGAGAGCTAAATGAGCAGATTTACAGAGATCAAAATGATCAGATTCATGGAGAGCTAAATGAGCAGATTTACAGAGATCAAAATGAGCAGAGTGGCGTAGAGCGAAGTGAACAGAGCGATGAAAAGGGTAGTGGACAGAGTGACGAAGAGGAAAATGAACGGAGTGACGAAGGGGGAAGTGAACAGAGTGACGAAGAGGAAAATGAACAGAGTGACGAAAAGGAAAATGAACGGAGTGACGAAGGGGGAAGTGAACAGAGTGACGAAGACGAGAATGAACCGAGTGACGAAGAGGGAAGTGAACAGAGTGACGAAGAGGGAAGTGAACAGAGTGACGAAGAGGGAAGTGAACAGAGTGACGAAGACGAGAATGAACAGAGTAGAATGATAAAAAATTGGTACTCTAATAAAAAATGAAGTTTTTTAATTTTTAGTGCTTTTCTGCGGTATCTCTTGCAGCTGTGTAATTCAAAAACTCCATAACGACACAGTCAATATTTCTTGGTCATGACCGTCGCTGGAAAATCAGTCGAACTATCAACATGTTGAAAGAGTCGTATTTCGGCTAATGAAGCGAACTGCAAATTTTTGTCGTCGTCCGGAAACGGACACAATTCAATATCAAATGTCATCATTTTCTTCTTCCAATTTTCGGACTGATTAAATAGTAGTAGAGGACAGTAAGATTTTATTGATCGATTCGTTTTTTTGTGTATTGGGACTGTGATTATGACAAAGTTTATGCGTTCAAATTTTAGTTTTAACCACCTTGGAAATAGGACAATTTAGCATTTCCATTCCAAAGATTTTTAATTTGACCCAAAACCATGGTACTATATAATATTTATTACTATGAAAGGATAATCAATAATCTTGATGTAATTGTATTAAGGTAGCAACTCATATTTGTAGTTATGGGACAAATTTCTAAAAAAATTTGATTAGCATTAGGAGGCATAGGGAAATTTCTGAAAATTTATTTTCAAACCTCCATTCGAAACACTTGGAAGTTTTCAACGCGAGATGCAATCACCAAAATTTGTAGCCAATGAGCTGAAGTTATTTATAAAAAATAAAAATAGCAATCTTGGTGACTCAAATTGAATTCAAGCCCTTCCTGTTTTTGGGAGCAAAACTGTGTATAATTCGTACACAAAAATTCCAACGAAGCATGATAACGCAAGCATTTTTTGAATCAGACTTTAATTTAGTAACCTGTAGTCAGTATATTTTAAGACACATTGGTCGGTTTTTGACTATTGAATTTAAAAAGATTATACGCCAATAAGCGTAATGCTAAAAAATTGAGACGTTATGCTCTATAACGACCAAAAGCGGGTGCCCAGGGAACTTAGAGCAGTTTCTATTGGGACGTGCTCTTCTTACCTTGGGGATCCGCTTCGATTGCCTAGTACTAGACTGATATGAAATGAGCTATGGAAATCTTGAAATATGTTTCTACGGGGCCGAACAAGTTAGCCCCTTAAAGCACCTGTTTGATACCTACTTACATAAACTTATAGCTAAATGTGCAGATGTATGAAGGTGTAAAGGTCAATGCAATGCACGAAAGTCCGTGTTGTGTACTTTTCTGTGTAGTTTTATGTTTTGGTGCCTTATTGACTATGCTTTAAGACAAATGTTACGTGCTTGAATCTTTAATAGGGCATATCACCGACTTTGTTTTCTCATATCATAACGAGAACCCTCTTACAACGATAAAAATCTGTAGTGGCTTGTCACCTCTATAATAGCTCTATTATTGTTAATCATTGATAACTACTGTGTAGCCATTACATGCGTGTGAGAGAGAAAAGTAATATACAATAAGTTTCGATTTTACAGAAAAAATTGACAGTTACAATTAATCTACAAATCACTTGTCCTAGTCCTTACACCATCCCTAAGGCTTCACATTATCTGGAGATATTAGTATCTGAACTCTGTGGAATTGAAAAGTCACGAGATGAAAAACGACTGTGAAGTATTTGACTGCTTTAATGTTGTTATTTTTCCTTTTTTCTATTTTCTTGGTGAAAAACTTTATCCTGGCAATTACTTAAGCATTAAGGTTTTAAGCCAGAAGCAGAACATAGGTGTTAAAAATTTGACATGTCCGAACTGACAGTTATTAAAACATAAGGGTTTTCACAGACATCTTGTCACGTTACAGG
>JAHZNG010005200.1:0-10372 GCA_027744375.1 Orchesellides sinensis | reverse complement strand
AAATTCTTTGAACTCTACCAGTTCTAGCAAAATACAAGTATTACAAACACCTTTAATGAAATTATCTGCTTTACGTATCTTCAATATAGAATGGCTTATTAAATTTCAAAAAAAATATATAAAAAGATTACAGACAAGGATGCAGTTGTAAAAGTAAAACATGCTAAAAACTCATAAAAAGAAAACAATGAACATTCATTCCATTCTCTGTAGCAGAATAAGTTCAGACTACTTTTACTCATGAATCGCAACTCGAAAATCCTTTCTTCTCTTGGTTCCGTAAAAATATAGGAAAAACACTGATTGCGACTTGTAATAAATAGATACTCGTTTTATGTTGAAGTGCCAGAGTAAATTACCCAAAAATATGAGTGTTTTGATATTAAGGCAGGCGCTAACTGATGATTATCCTTAAAAAATTTATCACAAAAACACGAACCATTATACATACATACACAAGCATGGACTTGTAATAGTAAAAAATGCTTTATGAGTTTACATAACGTACAACAACCGAGAAATGATAGGACATGCAAACCTACTAAAAAACTATTATGCATATCTTATTCTCGCTTTTGAATACCTTTTCGTACGAATAAAGAAGTAGTATGTATTCATTTGGAAAAACCAGAAAAAGTTGTTCTGTTCTGGGTGCTAGCACAAAAGTGCAATAATAGAATCACATAAAAGGGAAAAATAATGCAATAAAGTTATAGAACATAAAAAACCCTGTGTAATATATGAGCAGACATGAATCAGTTCTATTTCTTTATATGTATTAAGTAGCAAAGTGTATTATAAAAAAGGAACTAGAGATCAACAACATTTTTCTTCACTCAGTTTTCTACTCTGCTCCTCCTACCTTACGCCTTATTTACCTTCTCTGACGTATCTGCTCTTTTTGCAGTTCACGTTTTGCCCGAAGATTTTTCCGGTGAAGCATTTTGTGATTTGTGTATCGCATCGAGTTACATGATGTGTCAAGCGAACAAAGTCTTGGATTTAAACCTATCTTAGCTCATTTAAGGTATCTTGCACGCATACTCAACAACGCATTAGGGTTTCGCAGTCATCGTGAAACCGTACAGTGGCAGAGGGAAACCAGTGGATCACCACCATTTTAATTAGATTACTTTACCGACTTTATTGACTCACTTAACTCCTCTTCTCGGCACTTGTCTTGTTAAATTAGCGATGTTATATTGTGTCTACTGCATTACTTGTGATTGTAACGCTTAGGTAATAGTCATAATAACGATTGCGAATCAAGAAAAAACGAGTACATGCTTTTTTAACAATCAACAGAGCCCACAGCCCACCTTTTATTCTACTACAAACGAAAACTGCTTTAGATAACTAAACATCAAACAGAATCTACTTATTATGTAGTGTCATTTACGAGTTGTAAGAATGTACATACATCTACTTATATAGTTTGATGCAGAATCCAATAAGCGAGACAAGTCGGTTCAGTTCCTTGGTTGTTTGGCTTCTTCACTTTACTTACAGACCATGTAAAAATGTACACATCACCTGCGCTACTCACTGATTTTTCCTTTCATTTTTAATCTCCCCATTAAATTTCTGGTTCTGACTGGTCTCGCCATAGAAGCCTTATATTATTAAGGAGTTGGCGTAGTACGCAAAGGTACAAAAAAACAATAGAATTATACTCCCAAACCTTCTATCCGGTTTTCATTTTTCTACAAATGCCAACTGCTACCGGTTACAAGTTGCAAAGATAAATGGTACATTACAATATACAATGAACTGAACGAGTATTTTTAAGGATGATAAAGGATCTTCTTATTTGATAAATGAAAACACGTCATGTCTTACGATATACTTACTCCAAGTTAATTTTGCTAAATTTTACCAGGGATTGTTTATTTACTTAATCACAAACTGGAATGCAAACTTTTAAAGCTGGGTCATTGATGCTACGAAAGTCGTTAGTATTATTTTTTTATGATTATGTCAGAAAAAAGGATTAAATGTCCTTTATGGAATGGAAGATGAGAGTAAAAGCGTACACGTATTTGGTTTCTGGACCTGTCATTAAGGTTATAGTTATTGAAGGTTTGCCAGCAAAGTTGCTACGTTGGAATTGCCAATTTTATAAAAATAAGGGCACTAAACGCAAGTGGTTTTAGTTTTCTCTTGATTTGGAAAACGTCCGAACATTTACATTTCTCATGGATTACATTGTAAGGTAGTAGGAATGATTCCTATGAGAAAATATGAAAGTAGCCATAGCCAAGGGTGTGACAGTTCAAGTGATCCAAATGATGAAGAATATAAAGACATTAATGTTCAAAGTATGATCGATATACATACGGTCAGAATCAAGTTTTATTAAGTTTAGCAGGCAATGGAATGGGGTATGATATGATTCACTGGCATTTTTGCTGTTTAGTATGCAAGAAGCTACCTTGTTTAACTGAAGATGTTACCTGTGTTTGTGGTAGTTGTTGTTGTCGCCTTCTATGACTGCTCCATATGTCATCACTTTCAAGACCAGAAAATCTTGCGCATCGATTTTTCAAACTCCTTACAGACAAGTTACCATTGAAGAAAAATAATGTGAGAACTCTCTTTCTGCATTTTGGTTTGAAAATAAAAATGTAGCAGCAACGTGAATTAGAAGCGCAGCGTTTGTCATGCACCTTTTGCATTTGGCCCCTTTCTTGCCATTTATGGCATTTACCGTACCTTGTTTTTCATCAAGCAGTTTCGTCTTCATCCCGTCATGTACCCATGTAATCCATTTTTTATAAATAATATGCTTTCCTATCATGTTCTGGCTGCCTCACTCAATTTTTATGATCACTTTACCATATTTTTAAAGACAAAAACCCACTTTGCATATTTTATGTACTCATATAATCTTTGGCAATCTAAGAAATATTTTAGATTTGTGTACAATACTTCAGCTATATTTATATATGCGTATCACATAAATGAGCCAAACATATAATAAACCGAGTTGTCCATATTTGGCTTTTCAAAAAGCTTTATCTTTGGCACGGTACGTTATGATCATGATCATCAACATTTACGGTGACTAAAACAAAAATATATCCACCACAACATCCTGAAATGGCCTTGGGTTATTTGAATATGAAGTGAGCAAGGTAACATTTTTATGGTCTTCAGGTATGAGAAATGAGGCAGGCTTTTAGCACTTTGCTAGAAAAAAGGGAGTCTGTTTTACTTGTATTTTGCTAGAACTGGTAGAGTTCAAAGAATTTGTAAATAGATATACCTCTTTTTATACAAAAGATTCACAGAAATGAGTTTATGCAATGATATTTTTATGCAAAAGGAAAAATAGTGATGTTTAATACACCGGTTATCATGTCAGTCAAGCAGATAAAAAATTGTACGTGTAAAATCCATATTTTTTCAACAATAGGCATAAAGCACGTCGCATTTGCAAATGAAATAGCACATTTTGATGAGGGTTGATTACTAATTCATTCATTTAAAACATATTTACCATATCCATTTTCTTAATTTATGGTAATGTACACGGATGTAGCCAAAGATGACTAGTCTGTGGTAACAGCAAATCCTACGACGCTCACAATTATCGGACATCACAAGCTTGTTTGTCCATACAATAAATTGATGTTGTTTTGTTTGTTGTATGATTCTTTCGTAGAACTTGGAACTGGCTTTGTGTTCAAATGAAGATAATTATATGAGAACACATAATAGTGCTTGGAGAGCACATGCTTTATGAGGTTATATAGTATTGTATGTTTATGAACGTCTGTGTAATGTAAACACTTGTTTTATAAATATTCTAGTCATTATCGTAAAAATATCTTTTGGTCCGTAAAAAACGCATCCATTTTTGTACCAGACAATATATGTATCTATTTTGAAATCACTTGACCGGTTGGAGATGCCTGAGATTTAGTACCATTAAAATAATATAAATGACAATGTGACTCCTTCCTTTGATAAGTTTCTGGGTTGTCCATGAACATCCTTGTGCAAAGCGCTAATTAATTCACTTTTTCTGATAGAAGAATGTTTAAGAGAAATTTGTATACAGAGACACCATTTTAATTTTAGTCACCTGTCTGAAAACCTGATCTGTTGGTAATTTATAGCGACATCCTCATTACATCGTTCAGGATGCAAAACCATATGGCTTGGTGACTCACTCCAATGCAATGTCATTCTATCTCTTTGCGTTCATAATATACATATCTTTCTTTTATTGCAATTGCAACTGCATTTTTAATAATTTCTTGGGACTTTAACGTAGCTTTTACTCTTGATGCTTTGTGGCATATAGCCAGGAACACAGAAGATGCTCATCATTTTATCTATGTTACAAGCATAACTAACTAGGCCATCTTGCCAAGTATCAATTGCATTTTAGAGATTTTTTTGTTTGTGATGATCATAGTAAGCAAATCACTTACAAATGGCAGTCTAATCTTTCTTACATCGATGGCTAATAGTGCAATTAACTTACATTTAAAAGGTTGTGAAAATTTACGCATGTAAAGACAACCTCGTTCAGTTGGAAAGGGCACGGTCATAGTTTTAATCAAGTCCACAAAAAACGAATTACGTTACTTATTGTCCTTATATCGGTCTACAGATTGGGCTTATAAAATCTGACGCTAAATATTAAATTTGCAATATACTAACCTTATCAATTGGGCAGTACTATGATTGTCTATTTATCTTATTGTCATTTTGTGGTTTAATAAACATTCATGTTTACTTTGATGATTCAGTAGCTGAATAAGGTTGTTTATTTTTTAGATTATTAATAGAATCCAATCTATCATTTTTTACAGTTAATAAGGACAATTTAGTTATATAGCATATATATTGTATACGATATGCATTGGGACAAAATGATTTCTTACATGTTCTTTTCATCAAGCATAAGCAAACAAGCAAAGAATAAGTCAATGGAAATAATTGAGTATAACGCACTCTTGCATAAAGTTTTAGGAATTTATGGCTTGTTAACTTGTTTTTTATTTACTGTTTATTAACCCCCTATTAACCATTGTAAGAGTCTTAGAGGCTAAGATCAATCAATATGGTAAATTCCTCGGTTTGAATTCTAATGACAGCTGATAAACAGGATGCAATAGGCAACTGACTAGTTCATGAAGCAAAAAGTACACGAAAAAATTAAGCCGGACGAGAGCCGAGAAGAGATGAACATGCGTTAATTTTGATCATCATATATATGTAGATGTTAATGACTGTAATCATAATCAGCCTTCCATATAAACACCATAAATCTGCTCATTAACATATAATATAATTGTTTTTCAGCGAGAATTCATACGCAATAAAAGCATATCCTGCAAATTTTCCCAAGACATACACAAAGATATTCTTGCGACTTTAGACTAGGATTAGCAAGAAGGGCTTTACTGTACTCACAAACACTGTGTGTGAATCAATTTCAGCGTCATGCTCTAGCTCTAAAAACATGACTGGGCTTTAGTGAAACATGATTTTCCTTTCATGTCTTCAGATTTTTTAAAGCAAAGAAATAAACCCACCGCTTAAAGTACGATATACCCATAGTTATGCATTATGCAAATTAGTAGAAACAGAGTTCAGGGTCACCATTAGCAAAAAAAAGTCAACAGTCCTTTTTTCTTCGGCGATGTGTACAGTCAGTCATTGAAAGCTGCTTTTTATTTAAAAGCGATATTCATACTATTATATTACATACTTATACACTGTTGATTGTTGCATGTTTGGACGAGTAACTACAAATAACGTAAACCTCCTTACACATTACTTACCTAAAAGCAATGTGGTTCATTTTATGTTGATTGCGAGTTGGTGAGAAAGTCCACTGATTCTGGCAGCTCATGATATGTTATTGTGAATGAGTTTCTTCATCATTTTATGCCGTGCTTTATTGCATTGTAATAAGAATATAAGGAACTTATCTTGACGGATTCTGAAGAATAATTTTATTTACAACCCACAATCTTAATTGTACTCTTGTGTTTACGATCTATTACGTACATGTTTGCATATTTTTTCAGGATGGAGTCTGGACACGTATGTATGTATGTAAAAGCACATGCAAATATTCATTCTGATATGTAATACTATAGCCGACAATTTACATGCATATTTCTGAGAATTTCATTTTTTCAACCATCACTTTTCTTTCCCTGGAGCCGATGTTATTGTTGTTTGCCTCACAAAGTGATTTATTTGCATAGTTATAGCACAGCTCGTGCTTTCGTTAAATTACTAAAAAAGGAGATTAGATCTACGAGGATCTACGCGTCAGCAACAAGTACAACTTGACCCGTAAAACACGACGTGCCATTTTTTGTTCATTTAATGACAGTTTGGAATTTGAAGTATGGTAAATCTGTCGCAATGTTTAGGATGTAGTCAGAAATATTCCTTAAATAATACAAACTATAGCAAAAGGTTAAGGAATAGAGGTCAATTTACAATTTTAATTTTAAAATATATTATGAATTATGGGCACAGGTGTATCATCAGATCGCTTTAAAAGTACTCCATAGTGTCCATTCTGAGAAACTATGCATGGCCATGTCATGAGTCATGACAATAGGCTTAAATATTCAAAAAAAGAGCTACAAGACAGTACTGAGCATATAAGAAGCAATTTACTATTCATAATTGACTATAGTGTCCAGCCTTGCCTGGAAAATGCGTTATTTTTGTTCAAGTTTGCCTGAATAATAAAATTTAACTTTTACTACGTACAGCAGCTGTACAATCGTAATATGCATTTTGCATGCAATTGCAATTTTTGTGAAATGCACAACAGTAAGCATAATGCACGGTTTTGGATTGCTAATATCTGTTTACTCCTTCCAAACAAACCAATTTAGTTGACACATAAACATAATATATATAGTGCATATACTATTCAAGGTTAAAATAGATTTTTTGCGTGTTTCTAGTTTGTACTACCATTGTTCACGCTTATTTAGCAGTATGGAATGCTCAGATTGCAGGGGTTTTTATTAAATACATGCGTGGTGTTCATCATGGTGGGCGTTTCATAAGTCTTGCGTTTCAAGTATGTGGCAAACATTTTGTATGGGATACTTGCTGCTGTAGGTTAGGACTCAAAAGTTTTGCAATGGACAAATCGTTAATTAAATACTATGTAATATAACTGTGTGTACCTAACAGTTCCGGTTTTTGAAAACTACGAAACCCCATAGCAAGCCTAGTTGAACCCTGAATGCTTTTCAAAACAATTGTTTGATTTTATTATTTTAATCTACCAGACGGAAAAACGTATTTTCGCATTTTGTCGTTCTCAACCACTTTTCAGCCCAATTCACAATTTGCATTTTGTTACTGTTTTCTTATAAACAGTAAAATTTTAATGCAACGCAATAAGCACGTTTTCTCAAAGTATTTAGTCATAAAACCCGGATCGCAAGAAAAATATGTGCCAACATAACAATGACTGGATGAAGCTGCAGAGCTTCAACTAAATATGAGCTAGGCAAAACAACAGAATGAAATAATAATAAGATGGTCTCTTTCGGCATGAAAAATTTCTGGACAATTGCGTAGGTACGTAATATCGTGCCTGAGTCTATCGAGTTGGTTATATGTATAGTTAATTAGTTTTACTTACTTCAGGTCTCTTGTATGTTGTATTATGCAAATATACTCGCATGTATGTATATTCTTCCCATCATATATCCTGGATCTGGGAATTTCTCACGGCTCACTAAAATCGATTCAGTTATGTTCGTATATGGATGCTTAATTAGTAGCTTTACATGTGTAAATATTAAAGGATGCAATCATGAAAGTAAGTAATGCGCACATTGCAATACATTTTACAGATTTCCTTTGCTTACCTACTCACTTTAAACTTCAGAGGTCATGAAATTTAATCTGATCGCATGAATCTATAGAATCACGAATGAATGAACGTGTTTCTTGTGTTAGGTCATGAATTACGCTAAACCAGTTGTTATATAAAGCTCTCTAATGGTCTGTGTTTATCTTCATATTTAACATAATGAATTCATACAGTTTGGTAATCTATATTGCGGCACACCATGCTTATTTTGAAATATGGATTAGCCGATTGACTAAGACCCATTTTACTTAAGCAACTCTCTATCAATACCATCACACAAAAGGAATTATCCAGTTATCTGGTTGAAGCTGACTATATTTACGTCATTGTCATTTATTTGTAGATTAGTGATAGGAAAAAAACTACGCACCACTTTTTATATTTTGTTTGTCCACTTTTCTGAGAAGGTCATGGAGTAAATATCCAAGTCTATGAAAATATTGTCATTGCATTTTTATTTTTAGTATGCTAATTATGAACCTCCTAATAACATAACCTGGTGTTTATTTTTGCTGTATGTTTACTTTTATAACTGCACAAACTATTTTAATCGCGTGGAAAATTCTACATTATTATGATTCTCGGTCTATTTGAAATGTCAAGAATATTTTCAAATCACACATACAAGAGCAGACTAAATTATATATGCACATATATTTACCTGTATTATGCTTAATGTTTGCTGTTACCTCTACAACTGTACTTAAAATGGGCTTTGGAGTAAAGGGAATTTTTGTTGTTTTTCAACCTTGTTATTACGTTCCAGCACCGAAACGGTCTAGGGAAAGCAATGGCATGACATGGAATGTCAAGCATGTTTTTGAAGTACTGTGTGCAAAGATTAAATACCAATAACCTTACCTCGCTTCTTGGTAATACTGTATGAATCATGTAGTCATGAATTTTAGACCCCATTTTGATTTAGTTATGCCAAACGTATTTCATGCGTTCCATTGTTGGGTTTTCGTGTAAATAGTATAAACCGTCAAGTTATTATGCACTCTTCCTTCCACAAAAATATTTTTTACGATTTTCGAGGGTAGAAACCTGGTACAATTGCGTGCATCATTTTCTAACCGCAGCAAAAACATACACCTGAACTTAAAACTCGTCGTCCTTATTATTACCGGCAGCATAGGAGCGTGTTTTGAGCGAATTATTGTGCAACAACATGTTATGCAGACGTCGTCATGCGTCAGTTTAAAAAAGTGTTTATTTTATTTCTAAAATACCGAAGTGTCTGGACTTGCAATATGTAGTATTGAGCACGCTTCAGTTAGAACTACCTTATTCCCTTCCCTCCCCTTCATTTCAAGTACAGTGTTTCTTAGCACGTTTTGTTGGAATTTAATGGCTTTTTTAGCACTCAAAAAAATCTTTAGGTTTGGTTTTGTATGGATATCTTGTATTTGAGAAGTACACAACAAAGCAAGGTATTATAAGATCATCAGATTAAAGTTGTAAAAATTCTTTGCTGATTGTTTGGTATTGACTGTGAGAGATGATGTGCTCGTGAAGAAAAATTGTATTCAGTCTTTGCACTAGCCTGGCGTCTTCTTCCCCTGTCTAGTCCTTCTCAATTGGAAAAAAGGAGCAGGTGAAGAAGATATTTGAAATAGGCTGAAGTCTATTACCTTGGCAATTTTACTAATTAAGTTTAACCCATGAGATGATTTCATAATAGACATTCATAATTTTTGCAACCAACTCGTTTAAATTATATCCAACGAGCGAAGAAGAAAGCTTACATTCTGTATGTATGTATGTATGTCTATTTGTCTTCAGTTTATAACTATTTAAAACTCAGCACGTCTGTTCTTTGCATCTTTTGTGCACAGTTAATGATATGGAACGTGCTGACAGTTTTAGACAAGTACCAAACTTGACAAACGTTGATGCAAATCAGTCTAGTATTGGCCAAAAGTGATATTTAAATTGTGTAATAGAACATCAATAGAACGGTAAAAACATCTGGGTCTGGATCTACTGTCTGTTTGCTAGAATCGTCATTCAGATTTATATTCCTTTTGATGATCACCAAAGGATTACAACAGGACTTAATACTATTGATATTTCTGAGTCATCCTACCGTGCATGATTTCCATGTTGTATCTAATCAACTGACCTTGATGACGATGATGCGCCTAATTTGCATTCTCATATCCATAATAAGTGATTTTTGTGGAAGAAATTGCGGTACCTCTTTTAGATACATTTTTTGCTCCCTTCATGCTATCCTCTTTTTGACTTGTTTATTAGCTACACGCTACACGCATTGTCTTTGTTGCCGTTTCCAAGCTTATTGTGATTGCAAAACATGCTTTGGTTTGTTGGATATGGATATTATTGTCCATGCGATGAAAGGATGGAACAAAATGCAAAGAATACAATAGGAAACTTTTTATGGTTTAAACATAATCGACAGTGTAAAATGGAGTATGTGACTTCGACATTCCCTTGTCCCGGTTTAATTCAAATCGATTTAAAGAGGAAATC
>JAHZNG010005199.1:0-11680 GCA_027744375.1 Orchesellides sinensis | reverse complement strand
TTTATTATTATTTACACAGAACGACCATACACCGTCAATATGATTTTTTGTTGTTCGTGTGCAGCCCATGGATGACGTTTAACGAAGAGGATGCATATATAGAATGATGATGATATTTGACTCGGACTTGTGAATACTTTTGAGTAAAAGCACTGTGCTTGAAAATAGACCACTTAAATGCACGGATAAATGATAGTGAGTTTAATCCTATGCTTTTGTCTGCGAGAGGAGGATGCGTTCTACTAAATTTTTCATCTATTTTTGTTACATGTTTATTATCAGCGTTTTAATGCAAAAGTTGTGCTTTAGCAGCAAATGCACCTGTCGAAGACTTTTTAAAAGGGAACACAAGACGCAATCAAAAAATACTAGCCATATAACTCACTTGTTTTCTTTATTTTCTTCCAAGCTTTCCTTGAACTTGATACAAATTTTAAAACTGCATCAGTCACGCCACTGGCCAGCCAAAGAAGCTACTTGAATTTATAATAGTCTTTAAAAAAATACTTCCCATACATGTATAATAACGAAGAACTAGTAAGTTCCTAAAATACTAACGGTAGAGATGTAAGCTTATCTTTTAGATAGTAATCTCCCGATTTCCTTTTTCCTTAAATAGTTGCTCATCTTGGTAAAACATGTGTTGTTGTTAAAACACCTCAGTGGTAATTATAGAATGCATTGGTGAGAGAATTAAGCTATTTTACATTGTACTATCCCAGTCAAGTGACGGGGATAATGAAGAGATCAACATGTAGTAATCGTGATAATCTTAAAAAAATCTCAAAGAAGATATACCACAAAAGACGATAAAGTTTGTTTTGCCTTGATTTTTAAAGAGATTGTGTAAAAAAATATGTGGTCTTCTATTTCAATGTCATCATCGTTCCATACCATATATTTTCTTTGGTTGTCGAACAAACATGCTTATATTTTGCCTAATTTGTTCCGATTGAAAGGGTTACTTTAAAGCATATGATAATTTAACACATGTGTAGTCCCTACAATGAAAGTTTTCTATACTGTGCAACAGTTCAGGTATGTTTATAAGGCAAATTCAAATATAAATAATATTTATCACGTTCCTTTGAACAATATTAAACTGGGCATTCAAATCAGATACTGTGCATGTTCAAAAGATAATTTAATGGTCGTCTTCTTCTTCTGTGCAAAAAACAGAGTAGCTTTCCTTAGCATATCCCTTTTCCTGTTGGTTTTGACAGGAAAGCGCGTGTATGCATGGTAATGCTTGTATTAAATTAATGTACTATTCTTCACACAACGTTTCTGTTATAAAAAACACAATAATAATATAACGTTCAGATTTAATATTTTTTTTCTCTACTTGTCGATACTGAGCATTTTTACTGTACAAAATACAAGCTTCCTTCCTGTGTGATTTTAAAACAAAGCTGAATAGGTATTACGTTGAAATATTAAATGCTTTCATGAGCAATAGGTATCTGTTCAGTAGTTAAATGTGTAAAATGTATGATGATATGTATGTAATTTATAATACTAATCTAATGCTAATATAAATTACTTGTATACTTCATCTTCAGATCAGGCAAGTGTTTTTGTTTAAAGTAGGAAGGTAGTAAAATAATCCTACGATATATATACACATACACACACACATATATATATATATATGTACTAAATATATTGCCGTTACACCTCGTTGATTTCCCAATGCACATTATAGTGCAGTTGTTTGAGTGCATCACTTTTTGAGAAATAATGACTGGCTTGAGAAAAGTAATGAGAAACACAGGAAAAAAGTGAAGTCACAGAGTATGAAGCAAAGTTAAGGTAAAGTGCATCTCTTCTCGCGTTTTTCCAATGCATTCCTTCTAAAAACGTAAGTTACGGTGTTATTATTATATTCGGCTTTGGTTACAAAATGGGGTGACCTGCTTCTTCTCATGAAGAAGAGCATAATTTCCTTCTGATATGTACATACATCAAGTTTTATATTCAAGTTGATTTGCTCAGCCATGGTTGTGAGTACAGAAGTTAGCAAAAGTGCATCGTATATACAGTCGGCTTGTATGTATGAACAAGTTGCATGGGATGATGAGAAGGGAAAGAAATAAAGTTTGTTTTCCAAAAGAGAGATTTTGGTTACACCTATTTTTAAAAGTCTTTCTCTCTCCAAGCTAGCTTAGTTAAATAGGTAGGAGAGGAAAAAAATGAAATTTTTCTTGCATTTAAAAACCCATGCAGAACGGAATCATCAGCATGAGAATTTTGTACTATCATTGTTTAGCTCCATAGTATATATATAAAGTACAAGGCTATCATAGAATTTATATATGATGATTTTAAAAACTTCAGTTTTTGATTCAGACAGAAAATGGTTTTTTATTGAAATCGTACATGCGTAACATGGTGAAAAATAGAGAAGTACGGGGCTCTCTATCTGATATTTATTAGAAGCATCTTCAGTTATTTTTTTAAACGTCTACTCTATCTGTTTTTTCTTACAAATTTATCTTAAATCATTGTTTTTACAAATTTACAACCTTATAAAAATTTTCATGCTTAACTGAACTTCAGGGAAAGTAATGACACGTTTGTTTTGCTCTTTGGTATTAAATGTTTTAAAAATAGGTTAGTTTAGCTACTGGGAAAAGGTGTCTACCTTGAGTAAGATGAATTATGCACAAATATGTGTAAAAAGACAATAAAAATCCTTTTCTGTCAGAACCTGCTCATTCAAAGGGTTTATGTACACGTTCAGCAGACGAATAATTGCATTCATAGACATGACTGTATATATATATGTATGAATGTATATACACAAAAGCATACCTCACTTGTTCCTTTGAGTATCTTGTGAATGTGTGTGTGTGTGTGACTTGGTAATATTTGCAAAGCTGACTAATTTCCCGGAAGGAGCTTAAAGCTTCCCTCTGGTTTTTTGCTGAGTTGACTAGTAATATACAAGTATGGCAACACATGTCATGTAATAATGGGAGTGTGTGTGCGGAATAGTCATATTATATGTAACACACTTTAATTCCTAGCAAGGCATGCCATCATCATGCTTGGCACTTGTGAAGTAGTATTAATTCACACAAAGAGTGAGAGAAGAAGAATACAGAGCTTTTATTGCACACAAAATTTCTACTTGTCGGAAAGTTTATTTCTGCTAGAATAACTAGCTACTACAGGCAAAGGCTGGCTGGCTTTGGGATTTTAGGCAGGGCTGGCTAGGCAAAGAGAATAACGCTTGAGAAGGTTTTTGAAGGTCAACCGAGTTGACAACGTTTGACATATATGCATTCATTTTTCCATGTAGTTGTATAGTCCCAAAGTAAATTCATCCAGAACCATTGACAAACGAATACTATTACAGAGTAAAGTGTTTAATATTATGAGTTCCTGTCATTATTCCAACATTTCCAACTTCAAAATGTCTTGTGATGGCTTACTACTATTATAGAGAAAAAAAACTATGCATATTAGTAAAAGGGAAGTATAAAACCATGAATGTATATGTGTCTACATTGCATTTTATGGATTGACGAGTTGGCCTTCAACTAGACAAATAAACGTCATGAAGCATGTCTCTCTACTTTCCAGTAGTAGCCATACAAAAGTACAGTATTATGTACTTTTACATCAAAAAGGATTCTTCTTTCCTGATTTGACTACATGATAATGTATAATTTTACTGGTATACTCCTCTCCAATAAAATCCATAGTAGTTTCAAGCGTGATATGTATATTTCCCTAGGTTTAAAATCAATTAATGGAAATCGTTCAGTCTTTTTGAATTTACGATAAAAATGATACCCCGACTGGGCTTTGAATAGTTAATTTTTCTAAAAAGTGCATGTCCAATGTAAAATTTTGGTAAAAGGAGAAGAACTGTGGAAAACCATGAAATTGAATCAAATAAAATATTCATATTTGATGAAAACGTTGTCGACCAGTTTATTAAGCATTCATATACCCATATACATATTGTGGACTCACATTTGTATAAAAAAGACAGAAGACGGGTAAATGGAAGTAGTCTTGGGCAAGTCCATGATTACGACTGGACAGCAAGGTCAAACAAAAAAGTAGAGTATGTAATTCCTTTCCACCTTGGCTTTGCACTTAAATAGGATGAATGTTATTACCTTATTTCCGATATCATTCTCCCGGCCCCTCTCTTGTTTGCCATAAGTCTGTCTTCTTCCCTGTTGTGCAAATGTAATGAATGTCTGTCTTGTCTCCTTTCTCATCACGTATATCTGTATAATCAAATCAATTATTCAACTACTATTTTGTGTCCTACCCGGAACCAAATTTTCTTCTAGAAGTGATATTCATGTGTTTGCATGTCTCTTCATGCAGCCCATTAAATTATTATTACACGTATTGGTTTTGGAAAGTGGTATGTAGAATAATAGTAACACAGTACGTTTACTATCATTCGATGGTTTTTCTTATGTATGCCTGAGGATACAAGAAATTGAAATATAATGTTTGGGCTACAAATTTGTTAAGGTGGACTAGTATTATGTTTATATGGAGAATTTGTGAACAACCTTGTAACAAAGGTTTTGTTCTATTTTTGCTCCTCTTATGGTCTGACGAGAGCTGTCCTCCTTGTGAGTTTAACTTGCTCTGTTTTTGTGCATGAAAATGCGATTTGCGCCATAAGAATCTCAAGGGATACACGTCTAAAACCCTGTTTCTGTCAGGTTTACCTAATCAGCTACTGATGAATGAGATTTAGGCAACTTGTTTTGATTCCTTACTCGTAACAGAATAAGAGTTTCGGGCAAATATTTGAAAAGGAAATATTATTCATGAAAGGTTGGTGTGTGGGTAAAACGAAAAGGAAAGGATGAAATTATATGGATTTGTGGGTTAACAAAATATTTTCATGCTTTGTTTGCTTCCTTCTTGTGTTGTCGCTATTATCGTCAAGGGTGCTGTAATGACACGCTAAATGAATGCCTTAATTTTCTGTTAATTGTAGCAGTTCCTTTGTCATAACTCAACCATAGGAATGCCTACCAAGCTTATGGGAATTTATTATTATTTTTTTTAAAGTGGTAATGATTTTTTCTTATGAAGTCACTCATAATTTTAAAACCCTTGTAATTTTTTCGCTGCACAATTTTTCCAATTTAAGTTGATATTTTGTTTGTTTTGGTGATAATTAACAGAATTTATCTACTGGTGCTATGTTTTAGATTTATAAGGCCATTTTAGATGAACTTTCTACACAGTTACAATATGCTATGTTACGCTTCTTTATTGTTTCATGTTCCACTAACTGTTTTTCTTACGCTGTTTGACAGTGACTTTGTTAAAATCAATAAATGTATCGATGGCATGTGAAATGTCACACGGTTTTAGCAATCTTCGTATCATCCTGTATCAGCCTTCAGTTCAATTTTTGTTCGTACCCTTGCCACTCTGAGAAGCTATGCCACTGACACTTTTCCTAAATTTGCATGAAATTTCAAGTGAAGCTAGAATGACAGAGTAGTATCTCTTCTATACGCTTAAGTGTATACGTAGATACAGTTTTTACACTATGATCACCAAAAAAATCAGGCCGCGTCCCGATGAAAGAGAGAAGCAACAATGACAAGGTTGATCAGTCATTTGGGACATGATCGATTTTTTTGGTTGGTGGTAGAAAAAATAAGGGGAAATCGTCAAGTCTCTCATCGCGAAATTCTCAGAGTACGTCAATCCGTAAAGATTTCTCGCTTTGAACTTGAATTTTGAAAAAATGATGCTACTCTTAGTTTTTATTCATTACTTGCTACACCGTTTATTTGGTTAAATGATGCTTATGGTAAAAGTTGGCACAAAGTATGTATCGGAAAATATAAAAATTTGCATTAAAAGAATACCCTGGCCTGGAGTTTGCTCTGGAAGACTAACAGGTTTAACCTTGTTTACAGTGTCCTTTAAAATACAACTTCACTTGTCGAAGGTCATCTACTGGTCCAATATTTTTCAGTGTAAACAAAAATTTCTCAAATAAAGGGTTCAGACATGTAAACATTCGCCGAAGTAAATAAATAGTAAACTTGCCACATTTTTTCTCAGTAGATCTTCCAAATGCACTCATACATTTTTTATTGCTACAAATATTCATATCAGCTAAAATAGGTAGGTTAAACGAAAGTAAGAAAACTAGATTCGTAGGAAGATTCAGGTTTAATTTTTGAAGATCCATCTTCTTCCTTGTCACGACACTTTGTCAAAAAGTTTCAAGGAAAACCCTTGAAACATGGGTCTCCAGACTAGTAGCAAGGTTTTAATGAAAGACTTGGAGAATGACAACAAAAACATGAAAATCCAACATGTTATCCACCATACCAAAAGTATTAATAAGGAAGCCGTCGAGTAGTCCCTTGTTACAAAGGGATTATTGAAGGGTTTTCCTGGATCCCTTTCTTAAATACTCTTCTATAAATACATTTTCCCATCCTTCCTTTCCTTGGCCTTGCTTGTTTATGAGTAAAGTATCTTAGGAAATGTTGTTTTTGTCTGTTTTACAATGTTCATTTATTTTTAGTAACGTCTTTCCATCCTTTGGTTTTTAATCTTATTTTGCCATCCCCGTCTCTGAATAAAAGGCGGAGGTAGACAGTTTGTTATAGCTTTGAATGCATTAATGTCATCGTTGAGTTGAACCTCTCCAGAGTTTTTAGAGATCTTCTTTAGCTTTTGGTACAGGTGACTTTGTTCCCGAATAGCTTCTACTTTTTTATAACATGCCTTAAAATATAACGGTTCGTTAAAACCCTTCCCTACCATTTTCGAAACATTCTTAAAACTTTTTATTGAACAATAGAAATGTAGTAGGCTGGGCTCAAAGTCTTTTATTGCAGTAATGTCCTTCAGAAAATTTGTTGGTTTTATTGGAAATCAGTGGTCAGTACATTTCTAACTTAGTGGGTGTATCACCTTGTAATTAAAAAATCTAGTAGGTTTTACCGATATCCGGACAAAACGGTTTCTCAAAAGATACCAGATCACGTGTTCCTTTACATAAAAATTAGAGAATAGAAAAGTGACCTATGACTTTTTCATTCGGATAACTTTGAAAGGCACTCGGGGTGAACCTTTATTCTTGATCAAAGGCTTTACACACATTGTGAAATATGAAAGAGAATGGTGAAAAAGCTTTTTTCTTGTATTCCTTTTATACTGACCATAAGCAAACCAGTAAAAAAAGGCTGTCTAACCTTGAACCCAAAAAACAGTAGAGAGCAGGTATATATACATTATATTGTGTTCCATCTAAAGAAAGTAATTTCCAAGAGATCTATAACATGCACTAATAGTATTAGACAGGAAGCTAAGAGGAAATTGCATAGAAAAAAGGAAAAGTATGGAAAGGAAAGAAGCAAGTTGCACAAAAAAGCAAGCTTCCTACAAAAGTGAGAGCATGGAGCGGAAAGCTGTTTTTTTTCTCTTCCAACTCAGCTTTCACTTTACGTCGGACAAATGATAATGGGTACAGTGATGCTATACATATTATGATGTAGCGACCGCCGTCCTTCCATGTCGTGCCGGGTTTTAGTAGTACAAGCTTTTAGAGGAAGTGAAAGACTGGATTAATGAATGTTCCTTTCAGAAATGGCGGTACCATGCCGCTATAACAATATATATCAATAAGAAAGGCGTAAGTGAGAAGGCGACTGAACAATGTATTCACTGTTTTATGCATATCATCATATATTGAAATGTTTTATCATGAATTGCACGTATTCACCTTAAACCTATAATATTTCTCTTGTATACTTACTGGGTACGTACTTGACTGTGCTGTCTTATTGTGGTGTAAACATGATTCTCAAGTGTTACTCTGTATATAGTGAAAGGCACAAGTAAAAAGGAACAGCTCCTTTCTCACGTGTCCCTACAACTTGCTCCTCAAACATGAGCAGGATAGAATTTCAGTTGAAAAAAGAGAAGAGTTGTATGCATTATGTACTTACAAAATGTGCTTGTATTATATTGGATAAGGAAAGTCCAAAAATAGTTTAACGTCTATTTTATGTAAGTCTGTTGGATCCTTTGACGTCATTCCAGTAACGTTAGATCGATAAATGTAATAAGACTGAAAGAATCCAGGCACGAACTAGACCCAGACCTACTAACACAAGAGAAAGCTTGGTATATCTGCGAACTGGAATGGTTGAGTGCATGCATGTGGTAAAAGTTGGACATGCACTACAGTGAGCAGGTACATACCAGGGAAAGAGAGAGAGTTTCTTGTACGTCAAGGTCTTTCTGTTTTCTATGTCTGCCCGAATTCGGCGCTCCAGGCATAGCTTTCACTCTACGCTATACTTGTGGAGTATATATGAGGACGTGCTTACTGTATATTGTAACGTGTGGTGAGGACGTGAGTGTGAAGCACTCATTTTTTGCCTCTTCTCAAATTTACTCTTGTATATTTTATTGCACGAGAGAGTATGGCAAAGCAACATGGCACATTTGCTATTATGTTTTTATACTGTACTCTGTACACAAGGCTTAACATCAAAGGGAAAAGGAAACAAGCTGAAACCGGGTAAAGGGAACAGACTTTCCAACTACTATGCTGAATACATACTGGGAAAAGTAAGTAAGTGTAAGGATTATCATGTAAAACAGAGGCCTCACTGCTATATAAAATACCATAAAGTCATTTCCTCTACAGCTTTCCTCTGTCAGCTGGTATTGTGCTATATGCATACAGTAATGGTTCCAGTGCTAGTAGCATTGTGCCTTTCTAGTCTGGAAAAGTATAGCCTAGGTTAGGGTCCCTATCACCCTCTACTTTCTCTCGTCGTGCTTTTCCCGACCGACCGAGTTTCACATTCGGTCTCTTCTCCATGCATACATGTATGCTCCAGATTTGACTAGATTGGCAATATAACAAGTGAATGGTATATGGCGCATGTATATTTTATGTAGATACATGAAAAGGAAACCATACCGCGGATGTTCTCTGATGTACATTTTATATCAGGTCTGCTAACTTTGTTTCCCGTGTTTTCTACCGTCAAGGTTGTTTCATACATACCCATAAAGACAGGATATAAACATATACTTAATGCACGTACTTTTTCCGGAGAAAGGAACCGTATCAAGTCTGTTGCTGCTTTGCTACATAAAATAAGGCTTTAGTGTGGAGTGAAGTGCTCCGTTCTTGTCACTCACTCCTTTCATGTAGCAATACCATCAAAATCCTTTCCACTTGGGCAGAGTCTTTTCGGCTTAATTCCATGGAAACTTTTGGATGCTTTCTCTTTTCCTGTGTGATTCTAGCGTTGTATGCATGTATGTGCATGAATACAAGCTTGAGATAGTTATCAAGTGTGTACACTGTGCTCTTGCAGCCATTATTCCCATTACTTTTACAATTTCCCCTTTTTATATGTGTTATATACCGGACAAATAGTTATATGGGTGTGCAAAGGGTTATCATTATTGCATGAAAGGCATCACATCAGGGAAAATGGAGTATGTGTTCTCCTTTTTACACTCTCGGAACAACTTTGTCTAAGGTAATGGCTTGCCTTGAAACTTGGCTATGAATCCCATCGGGAGCAGAATTGCATGACCTCGAATTCTCTTTTTTTTAGTACAACTTCCACTTCTCCGGAGCCCGGATACTGCACAGGAGCTTACGGATGGTTGTGAAATTAATATAAAATAAAAGATGAAAGACGGGCAGCAGGAGCTGAAGCTTCTTTCAGTCGGATATGAGGTTTTTTATTCTGCTATGCTTGTAACTTTCCAAGGTTACATGTGTATATTTATACTTTACTCTCTTTCCATCGTTTTTTTACTATCTCTTTCCTTTTGGGAGCATATGCATGCATACTTATGTGCATTACATGTGGAATTCTACAAAAAACGGTTTTTTGAGCTTTTTGCTTGTTCTCAGAGCAAATAATATCACTTCCTTGTGAACCATACATTTAGTTTGCAATATGACGGACTATTTTTTAGAGAGGATGTTGCAGTCCTACATTCCACTAGCTTCCTTTTTCATTTCCCTTTTATCTCCCTTGAAGCTCATGTTATATAAACGACTACCTTGGCAACTACATGTAAGGGAATCGAGCAGAAAAATAGGAAATGGGGATCACTCTTTGTTCTGGATTTCTATCAATTCGAATCAACTTTTTGAGATGGTTGCAATTTGTTCTATTATATTAGCTACCCATTCAGACTTACACTGCTTTTGTCTAATAGGCTCAGATCATAAAGCATATTTGAGGAATTTCATGATAAAACTGGTTTATACATTATTATAGGATTATATGAATGATGTTGAACCTGGCCTGGTTCACTATCCTCATTCCTCTGTACAGCTTTAAGAAATCCTATTTTTTATATCTGGAACTGCCATTCTGTAGTTTTATGTGCATCGCATGACCAGATAAAGGAAAGTGCACATTATAGAGAAAAACATTGAAAGTCATAGAAGCATTCATGCCTACTTTCATGGAGAACATTCATATAAAAGTTGGCCTAGTCTCCGAGAGATATTTTGAGAGTCCCTTCACGGTATTTTCTAGCAAATAAGCACATGTAGACTTTTCCTCTGTAGATTAAAGTGAGTGAGAGGAGGTGAAGTGTATGTTAGGCGGAAAGGAGCCTACTTCATCGCGACCTATTTTCCGGCTTTCCTTATTTCCGTTGGTTGCAGAGCTTGCCATGTATACCATGTTTTTTTCTCTTCCTCTTTTCTCCATCCCACACACCCACCCTTCCAGCCACTTACTTCTTCCGTACTACTTTATGGTCTGGGTGAGTGGTAGATTTCATGGTTTTCATTCTAGTTGCCTCAATAACTTAAGCTTAAGTAGGACTTGCTATACCCACTGTATTTTTATTATTGCCATAACTATAACAGCCCAGCTGGATATGCTTAAATGTTATGTGCATGTCAATACGTCTGGAGTCTTTTAAGCTCATTCATTTTCATTTCTATAATCATTCATTCAATTTCGCTCTTTTGGCATGTGAGAGTAAATACAAATGTATGTATTCATGCATTACTCTCCTCTTGTTTTTTGCTCCTGATTCTCAACCTCTGCATCAGTATCACATGTGTTTCAAGGGTAGTTGTTTGTGTGTTTTGCACTTCTTTCTGTCGTTACATTAAGGCGGAAGATAAATTTCAGAGCTAAAATTGGAATTGGGTGACATACATTTTTTATCTCGCTTCTCCCTACTATAATATTGCATATACACACAAACACACTCATAATCAAAATGTTTTTCCTGTTGCTTTACTTTCCAAAATGTATGTTATATAACTGACCTAAACATTTTTCGGTACAAGTTGACCATGCATGTATGCATGCACACTTTTTTAGTATTTTGGGGAAGAGCAGAAATGTGTTTGTAAATTATTGTGTTACAATATAAAAAATCAGGGCATGCATATACAAAGGATTTGGTTTCCTCCCAGGAACTTACTTAATATAAAACTTGTACAGTAATAGTTTACATACTGTTTAAGTAACATATAATGCCACAAATTCATTGAAAGGTGGGCGAACCTGATGTTATATATATGGAATGATGCATAATGTGTGTGGCCTTATAATTATAAGTTTGGCTAAAAACAAAGAGCAAAGGGAGACAATAGAAATTGAGTTGAAGCCTGCTCTTCCCTACTTGTAATAATTACAATGATAAAAAA
>JAHZNG010005198.1:0-10955 GCA_027744375.1 Orchesellides sinensis | reverse complement strand
CTGACTTCTGCATTTAAACTGATATACAATATATGCTCAGCGATTTTTAAGAAGTTAGCGGTAGTTGACCTCGTTCAGGGTAAAACACTTGTAATACTTTAGTTGTTAGTGATAAAAAAAACAAAGGAATGATTATGATGTAATATGTAAAACACCAACCTAGCATTTAATTTAAAGTACTGCAGACTAAAAACTTGCTGAGAAATGCCAACATTATGCATATATTGTCAGAACTCGGTGGTATCCTGTTTCCCATAAAACTCCAAGCTAAAATAGAAAGTTTGGGTTTTGCTATGCAAGCATAAACGAGACAAAGGAAGAGAAAAAGCTTATGTGGCTTGTGTGACCTTCACCTTCGCTGTGTGCCATACTCTCATACTGGTTTTTAAGTATGCATGAGAGAAAATGATGATGCCTATGTCTCATGTCCATTTTTAATTTATACCATGATTTTCTTGCAGGGTTAAAGTACACCGAAAGTTTGGGATGCTGTTGGAATTCCAAGAAGTTACCATCAACGTAGAGGAGGACAAGAGTGACCTTGATATCCTCACGGAGGACGAACAGAGTGAAGTACCTTTGACATCAGGCTCTGCTGCTGCCATTTACAATAACACTGGAGGAAGAGGAGGAGCGCACAATAATAACAACACCAGCCACGTGACCAACTACAACAGCTGCACAACCACACAAAATCTGAACAACAGCGCTGCGGCTGCCCTTATCAGCAAGATGACGCTTACATTAGATCCAGCGACCAAACCACTGTTCACCATCACACCAACTGCCAGCGTTTCATCAATGGAGAGCTCTGTGGTAGCCACGCCGTCGGACACTGTGATTGGCATTCACGAGTCTGACTCCACGACCAAGCTTCAGCCGGATGGGATGAAGAATCAGGACTCAAGTGAGAACCTGATTCCGGATGCCGACAAGGAAAAATGGTATTACATTTTCTTCCAAGTTCTAATTCCATTCCTCATTGCTGGGCTTGGCATGGTGGCGGCTGGCATTATTTTGGACGTGGTAAAGGAGTGGAGAGTATTCCAAGAAATTCCAGAGTTTTTGGTGCTTGTCACACCACTCTTGGGTCTCAAGGGGAATCTTGAAATGACACTTGCCTCAAGACTTTCCACTCATGCTAACCTTGGCCATATGGACGCTGGCAATAACAAATGGAAAATTTGCGCTGGCAACTTGTCTCTCATTCAGGTGAGCACTAAGTATTTAATCAGCTTTTTCATATTAAAAATACATGCTATGGAATTAGAGAAGCCTTTCAGTAAGGAAAAGTAGGTGAAAGCTACAATAATATTTATATTTGCCTTTCCCGTAGGTACAAGCCATTGTGGTTGGGTTTTTGGCGTCACTCGTGGCCATCCTGATTGGAGTGATTCTTCCTGGAGAGAAGCAATTTGTATTCAGCCATGCACTGCTCCTTTGTACAAGCAGCATGCTTACAGCTGCCGTTGCTAGCTTTGTGTTGGGTAAGAAGAATAAATTGCTTTGATGAATAATAATTATATCTTGCTTGATATTTGATGTCTCTTAATAATATTTTCTTTGACGTGTTTCTTATTACAGGAGTCCTCATGGTATTTGTGATCTTACTTTCCAAGAGGTTCCATCTTAATCCTGACAATATTGCTACACCAATCGCTGCCAGCCTTGGAGATGTAACAACGCTGGGACTACTTGCATGGTTTGCTAGCTTCTTATACACGGAACTGAAGGACCCCTGGGTATGCCCGCTCATCATTGGCATTTTCATCGTCTTAACACCAGTCTGGGTCGTCATCACTCATAGAAACGATTTCACAAGGAAGGTCTTGGTCAGCGGGTGGCCGCCAGTGATTGCCGCTATGCTTATCAGCAGGTGAACTAAATAGTAAAATAACTAATTGAATAATCCTAAGATTGAGTCTTGTGCTAAATATAAACTTTTGTTCATGTTATCTTTAGTGGTGGAGGTTTCATTCTGGACAAGGCAGCACACAGATTCTCTCAACTTGCTCTTTACCAACCGGTAATTAATGGAGTTGGGGGTAATCTGGTGTCCGTGCAGGCTAGCAGAATTTCCACTGCCCTTCATCGAGACTGTATGCCAGGTCAATTGCCATGGAAACTTCCAGGAGTTCCTGGAACCGTGTGGAAGTCACCATGGGCAGTCTTTATGAAAGATGGTATGAAAATGAAAATTGTATCCTTCATCTAATGATTATATAGTCACCATGAGAAGTCTCATGATAACTATTTTATTTACAGGTGTTGATTCTGTGGCTGCTCGAGTCTTGCTTGCTATTGTGATTCCGGGACATGTTCTGTTTTCCACTGTGACACACTTTGTCTCTTCTGACTCAAAGTATTCCGTGCCCTTTTTGGTATTCTATTTGACGGCAGCTATCATTCAAGTAAGTATAGCTTACATATATCTTCTCATAATTAATGTTTTTAATTGCTTCTATTAATTAAATGTTTTTCTTGTTCTGTACTTTATAGGTAGCGGTTCTCTTATACATCGCTCAGATTCTTGTTTCATGGTTCTGGAGACGAAAGATTGATCCAGATACAAATGCAATTCCTTACCTGACTGCTTTAGGTGATTTACTTGGAACTGGACTATTATTTGTTGCATTCGAACTTGTCGCACTATTTGGAAATTAGATACCAAAAACATCTTTTTTCTTTTGTCTTCTCATCCAAAAAGTGAATCTCTTTTTTTATATATCAAATATTTTTTAATCTAAAAACTCTCTAGTATTTTATTTCTATACAATACGAAAAAGTAAAATGAATGATGAAGACTTTTTTAAACGTTGCAAACTCTGATATGAAAGTTTGCTTTTTTAAATTTTTAACTGATTCAATTCTTTTATAAATGCATATGCTTAAAACTTAATTTTTAAATGGGGAAAACTATAAACTAAATTGTCTCAGAGGCAAATGAATGCAAATAATTTCGTAAAGCACTGAATCTATTTTAAAAATGCATGGAAAAACAAACCATTTCAAGCGTCCTCTTTCAATATCTTTGTTTCTCTACTAAAAAAGGAATTATCTTTCTAACACCTCAGAAAAATTAAACAGCAGAGCAACAGGGGTAATATATACACAGATAATTGACCGTATTATAATCTAATAATACTAAAATGATTGTTCCAGCAATATGAGCAATATCATATTTTGTGATAAAAGAGAAAGCAAAATGAGCAGCAGAAGTTTTAATCTTTAAAAAAATATAATTATGACATGAATATCGTGTGTGTGTGTATATTAAGATCAGCATATAAGCTTTGTTTGTACAACATCTTAACAAGAGTCACCTCCTTCAAACAACAATACAGCAGCAACAATACTTAGGAAATTTATATACCATCATCAAAAAATCAAGTCCAAGTCCAACAGCTTAAAAACTAAATGTGAAACAAAATAACAACGTTTGCAAGCTCTGATCACAAACATCGTCAGTCGCTTTAAATTGGAGAATGGTGATGAGTGTGACCAGACAGCATCCCACAAAATTTTAATTTGTGTGTTTATTTTAATAATCAGGCAATAAAACATTTGTGTTTGATTATATTATAATAATACATTGATTTAATTACCGAGTCATACAAAACTTATTTTTCATCTTCGATGTTGTTTTTAGTATTCGCCATCTACACGTCTTGTTTTTGTACCTGTCATATTAGTTAGAAAACTATTTTTAAAAAGTTCACCATACGAAAAGAGTATAACAACTGTGTAGATATGTGAGTATGTGAGATAGATAATATCAGTGTGAAATATGACATGATGGTGCTTAGTATTTAAAAAAAGCTTTTGAAAGAATCGAAACATGACAGAATTATATTGCCGCCACGTTGCATTTACATACAAAATTATGTTTAACTAATAACCAAAGTATTAATGTTTTCAAAACTTAGGTTTTTTAACGACAAAAAACAAAGGATATATATATATTTTAAAGAAATTAATGACAATTTATCAAACTAACTTTCTTCCCTGTTCTTTTACATACACCTTCTAAAGAGACAGCTTGTCTTTGGTTTTTCTAGTGAAAGCAGAGCAGTAGATCTGCTCTGTAATAAGATTCAATTGTCATTCCTCCTATGTAAAAAAAATGTCAATTTACTTTTGGACAAAGAGATGATTATTGTAAATACTAATAAACGCTACAAACTGGAAAGATGACCTGGAAAGACCTGGAGTGTGTTTAATAGCCTATGTTGCGAATACGGTTTTAGTAGATCCCTTAATATTTTATGATTATATACACTATGAACTATAGTAATAAGGTATTTTATAGTTGGTTTAGTTACCTGGTAATTATTAATTTTACTGTCTTTTTACTGATATTTCTTACCTTGCCTTTGATGACGATAGACATACTATAATGATGGAAACAAATGTACCTGGATAAAAATTGTTTGATGCTTTAAAAATGTATCCTCTTTTGGAGAGAGTCAGATTTTTATGGTGTGTCTACAGATTGTGCAAGCGTGTGTATTGTATCCAGAGTACATTAAAAATGTTTTTAGTTATATATTTTTGTAGTCAGTCTTCAATGAAACTGATTTCAATCAATGCAAGTCTATCTCGTCAGTAAACTTAAACAACAAAAAGGTGATTGTAATTTATTTTAAACTGAATTCTGCATGAGACACTAGTTTGTATAAACAATCGTAAGACTGTAGACTTTTATATTAATTAAAGGACGAAGAAAACACATGTGTATTATCAGCTCTCCTCATGCAATCAAAAGCCATCAGGATACAAGTTTTTATTGTAATAAGAACACAAGTTCTTTCTTTGGTCAATTACTTTGTCAAATGGTTATTAATCTTCGTGTTTTAAAGAACTGATTAAATTATTCATCAGTTTGTATCTCAGTGAAGAAGAAATGATAAAAAGATAGGTTGGGCAATGTGGCGACTAATCTCTTACTAATAACGAAATAAATCATATATGTTATATTTCGTGGAAATAGATAAAAATGAAGATCCAAAAATTATTTTTAAATCATTCTATTATCACCAAAGCATCATTGATTACCAAGACATCTATCCAATAGTATCACCACTCTCGTGCATTTGCAACTTCGATTTTTACGGAAAGTCCTTAGTCTAGTCCTTGGGCAGTAGCTGCGTTGGAACTTTTGTTTTTACTCTGTGCTGCAGCGTGTCCTTTCTCGTCTTATCTGTTAACCAAGTTTCAACACTTTATAATTTACTTCAATTCAGCTATATAATAATAATAATGTAATGGAACATGCTCATCTTGCGCCTTTTTGTAAATACTCTTATATTACCTGCATGACATCTTTTCATGTGATGGTAGAGGCCGGTATACGAGTTATATTTTTTGTCAGGGCACAGGTCACACTTAAGCTTTTCACGTCCATGTTTGGCTCTTTGATGACCCAAGAGACCTAATCGACTAGAGAAATGCTGTGGACACAAGTTGCATTTGTAAGCCTTGATTTTCTCGTGGACTTGGCGAATATGTTCACGAAGACCTGAATTGTTGGCATAAACATTTCCACAAACATTACATTTGGTATGATTCGAGTGTCCTTGCTTGTGCTTGTTCATATCGTTTCGATAAAGGAATTCTTTATCACAATCCGGGTAGTCACATTTCAGATAAATGCCACTATATCCGTGATGTTCCTCTAAATGTTTTAACAAAGAGATTTTAGTAGTATACAAATTTGGGTTCTCCTCTTCAGCTGAACAAAGTTTACATGACACTTGAAATGGCTTTTTTGCTGGGAATTTAATATGCATTATTAAACCTGCAATAAAAACCAAAAATTGGGCTGACAAAAGTTACATATGTCTTCTATGAAAGATTTTATTACTGTAGGAGCATAGTTTACTTTCATACCATTATAAGTTCCGCAAAAGAAGTCGCAGAATTCGCAATAGTAGATTTTAGAATGAATTTTTAGATGCGACTCCATTTTTTCCAAATGCACCCTCTTCCCACACACATCGCAGTTTCTATTATAATACGGCGAATGTGTATGCACATGACGTTTTAACGACGACCGGTGAACAAATCTAGCTAAACATTTCGTACATTCGAGGGTTTTTTCTCCCCCCGATTCCTCATGCATGTGTACGTGCTGCTGTGCAGCACAGTAACTCCTAGTACTGAACTGGCACAGCTCGCATTTGAACCGATCATGTCGTCTTGATAGTTCACCCTGCTCAACCGGACTCTTCATTTTCTTCTCATCATTCAAGTCAAGGGCAGGCTGAGGCTCTTGAGCTTCAACTTTATTCATCTTAATTTGGCCTTTACAGCTCTGCAATACCTCGATTTCGTTCTCATTCTTCTCCACACCAGCCGACGGATTCTTTGTCAAGCAGTCAGCCGAACCTTCTGCTAAATCCCTCAAATTATTGTCGAGTGTATCATCATCCCCTTGCATCACCTCATATTCTACCTCATTGTCAAATTTAGACAGATCTTCCGTTTCCTCCTTGTCACCGACGCAAAATTCCCCACCTGTCTCATCAGTCTCCATCCTTACCCCCACCAAGTCCTCAGCAGTATAATAGTTCCTAGTTTGAACGTAGCCTTCATCTTGTACTTTTTCAGTACTTAAACGGCAACCCGAAAACTGGATAATTGAATGACCCACCTCTAAAAAAAATAATACCCTTTGTTGAACATACAATAAAAATAGTTAATACAAGTGACTTCAAAAATTCGTGAAGCACATTCAAACCTTCACTTTCCACTCCATCGTCCGTAGGTTCACCAACTCCATTTTTAACCTTCTCAGCAGCATTGTCCTTTCGAGCTCCAGTTTCCACTTGCAACTTTGCATCTTGGCTATCACAATGGATGCCAACGGGAGGAACGTGCAAACTTTCCAAGTCTAAATACATACAAACATTCATTAAAATTTAAATCATCCAACGAAATCATGGCGAATTGGGAATGCAAATAATTTCTCTTTAACCTTTTTCAAAAATAACCCGTTGAACCCGAGTTAGCACCTCCAAAACCTGCCTCCCCACCCCGCAGTCCATTCCTTTCTTCTCCATCTGCTCCAACGTCTTGTCAACTTTATCAAATTCTTGTTGAACTCCGTGCAACTTCGAATTAGCTATGCCGACTTGTATCACATTCCTTAGCTTTTCGACCATCCTGGTCTGGATCATATCCACCTCCACTTGCATTCCCATCAGCTGGTTAGCAGTCGTCTCGCACTCGGCACAGAATCTTAAACCCACTTTCCTATCTCCTTGCGTTGTCCTCTTTGTAAGCTGCATTATGTCTTTGTACAGACGCTTCCCCTCCTTATCATTGTCTCCTGCACCAGTACCGATACCGATAAGCATCCCCACTAAAGGATTCTGACTACGTTTAAAAGGTAACGAAGTTCGCCCATCCTCAGTTGTCAATTGGACTGAACACAAGAGGCATTTATTCCAAGTGAACCCAACCTCCATTTTTTACCAACAGTTAACCTTGTTAACTTGTTTAGAGTAATTATTAAATTATTTCAACTTTTAAAATTAATCGACAATTTGACTTTGTGTGTTCCGCTTGTTTACTTTTGCAGAAATAAGAAATGTTGAATATTTCCAATTCGCAACAACGCAACGGCCTACCAAAATCGAATACTTCGCGTATACCTTGGGGCGCTTTGAGACAACGAACGAATCAGGGTGAAGGTTTCATTTTTGCATTATAGATGGAGCTTAAGCATGCATGGGTAATATGAGAGGGGCTAGTATCCCTCTAGTTTTGATGAAACTCGTTGTTGGTCATTTCAGGGGCTTTGGTTGGAGTCAAAAGGCATTCATAGTTCATAATAGTGCTTTTTGATTAGCAATTCTTCATTGTGAACTCTGATAAATTGGATATAATGTGTAAGCCGGGATTAAATGTAATCATAATATAGTATATACGAATGTTCATCATACGAGAAAAAATTATGTGTAATTTAAGAGGATAATAATTGTCAAAAATAATTAATTTATTCACAAATTATGTTTATAAATTGTTACAAACAAATTAGGTCATATAATATAACGTTATTAATAACTTTTGCAACGTTGCGTTAGCTAAATCAAAACACGTACCTTATTGGTGAGATATAGACATTTACAGATATATTTATAAGATCGTTGCTATTTCTGTCACTGAAGTATACAATTTATTAATATACGCATATACTACGTAATGTTTTACTTTAGAAAAATGAATTCATTAATATTCAAATTTGAAAAGAAGCTTGACCTTTTACATGCAAATATAGTTTACTTACTGCTAAATAAGCAACACTAATTTCATTCTGTTAAAAATATACATTTAGTTATGCACAATTAGTTAAAAGAAGTATGCAGTAATAACGCATAAAGTACATATGAAAATGATGTGTTTTTCATGAATGAAACGGACTTTACAAAGCTTTCATTCGAAACATCTCTTTATAATCTTTATACCCTTCTCGTGTGTAGCAGGAGGGAGAATTGCACTGGTTGCATTTAGCCACGTCATACTGTTCGAATTGCTTCAACCAAGGAAGCAAAATCCAAGTATTAGAATCATACATACGGTTTAAGTAACCACAAATCTCAAAAGTTTCTTGGTCACTCACTTTCTCCCAAAAATTACTATACTGAGATGAGTATCGTATCGATAAATAATCCAGTGAAGGCATACTAAATAAGAAAATAGGTGACTGAAAAACCTTGATCAACTGGAGAATTTTCAGGCTTGGAAGGTATAAACTCAGGGAGAGACTGCTAACCTGGCTACAAGGCTGACTTACAACTTGCGCCTCCTTCGGAAAGTGATATGAGATCACGAGATGTTCCAACTTTTGTCCGAAATGCTGTACAACTTGAAGAGTGCTTGTAAACTTGACCTCTTGTAGGTGCAAATAAATCCAAAAAAGTTTTAAAAGAAGGCATCTCATTCGAAAAAGCTTGGACAAGTCTTTCCATTTAGAATCTGGGAGAACGTTAATGATTAAATTCTGAAGACTTGGTAGGTTCAGAATATTATTTTCCACTTCTGAACCCACATCTATGATGTGGTCACAATCACGATCAGTAATATTTAATGTGGTGAGTTGCTGAGAATATCTGGATATAGTCAAAACGCATAGATACCTTGGTGCTCGGATCAAATCCATTGCGCCAAGATAAAACAACTCAGGTAAAATCTCTCGCGCAACAGCGCTATCAATCTCCTGTTGTCTTACATTCAGAACTCGAACGTTCCATGGACTTTCCTCTCCAATAAAAGTCAGTTTCTGCACATTTTGAAGTTGGTGTAAGCAGGAGGGAATGTATGCATAAAAGTCCAAAATAGAGCTGAAGTCATCTTTACAACCAAAACTACCAGTGTCTAAAACACATTCGGAAAAGTTTTTTCCCCGTACCACTTACTTCAGAAATTCGTTAACTCGAGCCCAATAAAATTTACGGTTACCATTCTCATCTACAAACTTAGCATTCATGTTTAGGAGAAAATCTTGGGGAAAGTGGAAGTCTGGATCCGCTTTTATAAACTGGTCGATTTGTTCAGTTGTTTCGAACGACAATGCGCCATTTGTTACCGAATTTTCCGAAAACTCGTCCACTGACCTTCGCCAGCCCCGACAAACATCCCGACAATTGATAAAGTCTTCAGCCTCAAGATAACTTAGCAGATGAGGTAAAACCTAACAAATAAATAATATTGAAAATCAGGTTCTCATTCTGCCGTATCGATGAGTAAAAATTAATGTCGACTTATATTGATGATTAAATATGTACCTCTTTAAATAACAAAACTTGCTTGTTTGGGGCCCAGATCTTGTTGAACTTTGCAGATACCCCGCAGCAGCTTAAAACATCCTTGGGATCCTTCAAATGTCCAAAAAGCATGTCGTCGACCTAAAATAATAATATTATTCAACCTTCAACATTATATTCATTTCATACCTCAGTTCTTCTCAGTACATCTTACTTCTTACCTCATCCGGAAGATAATAGACGAAAGTGGCATCATTACTCCTTCCCTCATCAACCCTCCTCCTTCCCGGAGTCAGCTTCATTTCCGCTGGTTCCTCTTCAATCTCCTTGACGCACCTTTCAATGTCATCCGCTTGTTTAATTTTCCTCTTCGTGTCCGCCCATTCCCTAATCAGCAGGACCACCGTCGCAGCTTTGAATGACCTCAGCTTTTCCTCCAATAACTTTGACTTCTCCTCCAACTTTTCATACTCTTGATCTTCACCCTTCATGATTACAACTTAATTCCCCCAATCCCCACTTATTTAAGTGCTGTTCTTCCGATATAACACTGACCTTTTTAGCTTCTTCACGAAACATACAATTTAGATCCACAGTCCAAGCGTCGTTTGCGTTATATATGGAAGCCAAAATATTTCCCGGCCTTTGCGCCTGCTCGCGCGATCCGATCCTTTTATATGTCCAGTGTCCATCCTTTCCATTTTCTCAATCAATCGGATATATTTGTCTCCAACTTTATACTCAACTCATGTGCTTGGACTTGGACTTTGGACCTCTTCGAATCCCACCCAAGCTACACTAATTCCCCTTACACCTCAAACCAAAAGCATATGTACTCTTTATCCAAAATAGCAAACAAAGGAAATCCATAAAAAGTTCTTGGTAATAAAATAACTTACGATAGTTAGGGGCCCCAGCTTCTACCAACTCGCTTGATACATATTCCGGATGGGTTATGCATCTAAGCTTAACCTCTGCATGGCAGGCTTACCATTTTTTTGAAAGCCCAACCCAGGACATTTGCATGCATTTTTAAATATTTTTAAAATGCATAAATAATTACGACGAAACCCAGGGCGCTTAACAATTTGCTTCGAATTTGCTAATTTTCAAAAAGAAAGCCGTATGTATTACAAAAATGTTTGGTTTATAAAGTCAATTTAAGTTATTTTTATTTATTACTTGTAT
>JAHZNG010005197.1:0-12294 GCA_027744375.1 Orchesellides sinensis | reverse complement strand
TTTCTCGTTTCTCCATGTGGATTGTAATATGGAGTTTGTAGCTTTTTGATTGTGATTTCCATGTTGATTAAATAGTATTTTATGTTTCTTTGCCATTTTTTACTTTGTTGCATAGACTTTAGATGTAATTCATGATTTACACGAGCAAACCCTCTCCGGAAAACGAAGCTTCAGGTTTTTTTGTTTTTTGCTTATTTATGGCCAGTCTTACTGTTATGATATTGAAGTGAAAGTTTTCTCAGATTGATGCTCATGTCAATAATCCATTTTCTCTTGAATGAATTGATGTACTTTACACAAAGTGTTGTTCAACACAACTCTATCTGTAGCTCTTACATTTCTTATTTCACATACTACTATTTTAGATACTGTATATAAAACGTGGATTAGGAAGTAATAGCGAACAGGGATAAAACGAAGGGGAAACTTGAAAGCATTTGATTAGTGTTGGGGTAAGTCCTTCATGCGTTCCATGCGTCGCGACGTGAATGTACGCGTCTGTCTATCTTTATCTATTCAAGATAAGTTGGCAGCCGCCAATTGCTAGACTCCCATATATGTTATACACATATCCTCCAGAAATACGAATGAAGGGAGGCGAAGAATATATAAAAGATTTCCAATTTTACTTTACTAAATATTGTTATAGCTTTCCTCATTACCACACTATGGGTAGAAAAAAATTCCCAATCCGTATGCGGTATATATCAGCTCCATCGCGATGATAGTAATTGGTACTAATTCCGAAATTCGGTCATCAAGAACAAACCTTTCTATTTCATCCTTAAACCCACGTTTTATGTTGAACCATTTTATTTTCTCTGTAGCGGAGCGTGTGCGATCACAATAATCATTGTGAAGGACAATCTGAACTACAAAAACGTTCATATCACAACTATATAATTTTATGCGGTTGATGAATACTTCAAAACAACCTTCATTTTGAGGGGAACGTGAATGAAGTGCATTTTGTCTTATTAGAGGACGCAGGGTGGGAGAGACGAGAGTCATGGATAAAAACACTTTGTTCATGGAAGCAAGTATGAAAATGAAAAAGGTCCATGGTATACATATGATGATGATCCCTATTACAATTCTATTATTTGTATGGATAAAGGCTAAGCTTAGCTGAATATATAGATACATTTTAACTTCATATAAAAGTAAAAGTGAATACAAGCGTTTCCAGATGAAATGCTGAATCATAATAGAGAACTCCAACAAACTGTCCAAAAGAATAGTACACATGCATTCCTTCCATTCAGGGCATTTCCCTGATAAGTTTAAGCATCAGCGATTATGTTAGACCTAATTTTCTTGCATTTACTCTGTTATCCCATCGGATTTCCCAATTTTCCATGAATACCTCTCCTCTATTCAATATCCGGTCTTGTTGAGCTACCAACTCAATCCCTGACGAACAACTTTAATACTGCTGTCAGCTGGTACACAAAGAAATGCCTACACCCGCACCCGTTGGGTCGTTATGCTACAAAGCATATCTCAATTTATCGGATGTCATGAATGACTCATGGGCTAACCGTATGCCCTTAACTTGGAAACTCATGTATAGATAAAGTTCGTACTTGCGTATAAATACAAAATCCCACTTGGTAATATGAATTAATATCAAAAGTCTGGCATTTTTTTAATTTGCTACATTTTTTCCTTTCCTGTCTTTACAAATTACGAATTACATGTAGTAATGAAGAGAGTAGAGCGTCAGCTTTTCTTTTATTAGATACATGCCATGCAACATACTCTAAAAGTAAGATGAAGTTTTAAATTGTATCGACGGATTGTACGAATGCCTTATAAACAAGTAGGAACTATTTGGCCTTCAGTGTTTTTATGAAAATATTTTTGATTGATTCCTTTTTTCCTAGCCTTACATGTTAAGCTTGTTCATGATATGTCAATTTTTTATAAATGCATGTGATGTGACAGTCGAAAACAATTTTTTACCTGGAAACATACATATATCGTTAACCATGGATGGAAAATTACAATGCAGTGAATTTCATACGCAATGAATTTTTGACATCTGCTGCTTACAAGTTTTTGTTCCTTTTTGACAGTTATAGATTCAATGTTTAAGTAGAAAAGAATTAGAGCTAACCACTGGTATTTTCGTAGAATGACTATGTATCGGTATAACTTTTCTTGTTATATTGTCTATATAAAATGAGTTTTCGTTCCCCTGCTGCATACACAAAGAGTCTGGATGACATTACTAGAGAAACAGGAAAGTCATACGTAAAAAACCACTGGAGGAATGTAAACATGTCACTTTTCTCGTTTCAATTGCAAACAGGACGAAATAATCTGTTCCACGATGAAACGAAACCGTAAAAGAAGTTATGTTGGGGTTGCGGTTTGATTGTTGATCTTTCCTAACAAACGACTGAGACAGTTTTTATTTTAGTTGTTACAAGTACAAGGCATGTATATATGACATTTAAGAATATTTTTCTGAGATACGGTTAACCCAGTGACTCACACGTTTTGTGTATATGACTATCATGCCGTGTTGTTTGACTTACAGACTGGTATTTCTATAATGTATAATATGTTATGTATTTCCAGAGTATCAACATAAACTGGTAAAACGGAGAGTATTTAGTAGCATACCAAGACGGAAAAACTCCCTCACATGCAACAAAAAAGAAAGAAGCTGTTAGTTATACACAAGTGATAGATTATGAACAAAACAAACAAACTTTGAAACATCGGAACGTCTTCCAGATAACCTTGAGATAGTAAACTTCATATCGGTTTCTTCGTTTTAATGTAGCAGTATCATCATGATGCTTGTATTATACTATATATATATACATACATATATACAGTAGCAAAAGCAACAAAGAAAATGCACTGAGTAGCTTTTTTACTAGACATGAGCATTTCCTTCAGATGAGACAGACTCAACTTTAAAAGGAAGTAGAAGTTGTAACGCTGCCTGGTTTTTGGTTTGTATTCCTTGCCTGGCTCTATGCCGTCGCATCGCTTTGCTTTCAATATTAATGCCGCGCTTGTACTTGAGCTTACTCGTGCATGAAGGAAAGTATGTTGTAAAATGAAAGTAGCGAGAAAAGAAGCAGGAGAATTTATCTAGTGAGTCAAATGGTGTTCTGCCACTGCGTCGCCTTGTATAGAAAAAAATACTGAGGACCTTCTATATCCTTATTGTACAGCAGCCCCAACACATTACTCCTTCATCGCATCCCAGTCATTACTAACAATAAAGCACTCAGTGCAATTCACCAAAGAAAGACTAATGACTTGTTGGAAAGGTGAGGCACGCACAGTAATAAATTGGCAATGTTTGATGGTGTTAAAACATCAGCACAAGAGAAAATAAACTACAACAACGTATCCGGCACACATACTAAATTAGCGGTGATCTCACAAAAAAATCTAACTACCTTCAATGTATATTTTGCCAGTCTTGAAATATATTTAGTAAAATAACAGAAAAATAAAGAGATGCATGGGTAAATGAAATTGGAGGAGGATGGTTCTTAAGCAAAGTATTTAGTGTTAATTGTATAATTCCCATTAAAAATGCCAATACCGAATGGAAATTTAAACAACATAAACTATGGTATGGAATAACAGGACGATTTACTTTGACATGGGTTCCAAGGCTAAGTAAATGACACTAAAATTATTGGAAAGCCATTATTGTGAATGCAGGATGAACAGGAACTTTGTCCGTATCAGTTTGATCACAGTTTTCGATGCAATATTTCAAAAACCGAGATCCATTTCTGTTGATAAGCATCTAAGGCAGTTTTTCATGGAGAGCTTCTTTTTTGTGTTCCTTATTAGTAAGTCCCATTTTCACTCAACGACACCTTTACAGTTTGTTGTTAAGTAGAAAAGCGCACCTGGCTTGTGAATTATCGCATTGGGAAAAATAAACATTACTATATGGCCCTCTGGCTCTTGAGATAATGTGAGTTTTTGTTGTTGAACTTGTATAGCACACTACATCCATCTTCAAGGGCTATGTTAAGAGTTGCCACCATAAAAACGATAAAAATGAATACGTAATAGTTTAAAAAATATAAAAGGAAACAGTCTGCACACACATCAGACAGAGAGGATAAACTTTTGTGAGGATCGTTTATCAAGTGAGTGAGCAAATGAAAGTAAATTTAAAGAATAAATGAAACGAAGAATAAATAGAAGAGTGGATTCTTTCATGTCAACCACCTCATAATTTTGTATATATATGCATCGGACGCTCGGACTCTATACTTTACTTACTAAATTGTATGCATAAGGATAAAATGATACATTCCAAAGCGTCTACCCAATTATTTTCATACAATGCAATGTATGTATAATAAGCGGTTGTTGAAACAGCAATATTTGTTGAAATTCCTTATTTCCGTACTTGGAAAAGTGCATCAGTTTCAGTTTCGATCTTAAGCCTTTTTTCTTCTCCACGCCTAACAATGACAAGTATAAATTTTCGGAAGGCCGAACGGAATGGAACAGCAGATCCACTTTTCATGTTGTGTGCATACCTTATACCTGTCCTTTCTAAGAATACTAGTCGATATGTATGCAATGTAAAACTGACAATCATCGCTATCACAATACCGTATAAAAACGTAGAAATAATAAATGATTGTGATGATTCAACATGGTAGAGATGAATACGTTAAAATTGCTAGCTCTCGTCTGGCCTCGTCAGTAAAACTGAAAGCAAACGATTTGGATGAAACGGTGAAGAAGGTCTTTCTTTTGAAAAATAAATAGATGAGCTCATCGCTTCCATTTTCAAAATGATCGGTGTACATCTAACTAGTAATTTGACTTTCATCCTCCAAGACGCATACATTATCAATGCAATTCCTCCTGAAAAGGGATAGTATTGATGACTGCATCATCATCTCTTTTATTTATCAAAACAACAGGCTTCTCATCTTCTTCTTCCCTTTACATCATCTCTTTTGGCACAATAGGGCTAATCAAGCAAGTCAGTAGTATAAGGAAGTCAACTATAGCCATTTTAAAATCTAGGTTTGATATTAAATGAGTATTTATTAGGTAATCCAATATCGTATATGTATGTGTCAAGCTTAAAAGTAATAAGAGGATATTAGTTACAGTCTTGATGTAAATTGGGTAAGTGGAATTTAGATGTCAGAAGCAATTTCAATATGTGTAATACAATGTAATTCGATTGAGGGGTGTTTCAGTTGACGTATGTGCTTTTGTAAACCGTGGCAGGTGTCTTTTGAAAAAGTTTAAGCTAGACATGGTAATTCTGTCCAGTCTAAAAATTCTTACAGCAGGTTGTTTTATGGAACATCAATGACTAAATCGTGAAAGAGCGATGAAGCCGATGTAGGAATATAAAGTATCTGTTTTATTAAAATCAAAGTCGATAATATGCTTCATCTTAGCGGAAATGCTGTAAGCTGTTGAGAGATACTACTGATAGATTTCGCCAAAAATATAAAATATTGCCATAAATGTTGAGGAATTTTGAGCATAAAACAGCTTTGGTCAAATAGTAAGGTTTGTGACTATATGTGGGAAAATTGCGGCGTTGTATTTCAATTTTGGGGGAGTTGTCATACCTTTAAAACCCAGCAACAAGTTATGTCTGTACATGTTAAGAAAATTACTTATTTCTTGTAACAAGGCCCATCGTCGTGACTCAAGCCATGAAAATGATTGCTTAACACAACACATAATATCTGCCCATCCCTAATAATACTATTTTTGCTATATGCCTGTTATATGCATTGTGAGCTCACCTGCGTTTGATTATGTAGTTTTGAGTAGCAACTGGCAACGTGGTATTTGCTTCTGTCATCACTGAACATGAGCTAATAATGCATGAAAATATTTGCATAGTATTTTGCACAACGAAAACAGAGATGAAATCAAAACCTCTCTTTTACTACAACAGCGTTTTAGAACCAGTTAGCGTGTGCACACACGGTTTTAACACTTGCATACACACAAAAGGATATTAACATCGTTTAATGTATGTATATAGTCTTACAATCTTAAACATTATGATAATATAAATGATTTAATGTTTATGCATAGTCAAAATCTTTTGTGAGGATGATTCATCGTTTTATAAATCTCACCAATTGAATTTGCAATCACATAAACTATTTTTATCTTCTGAAGCAGTTATACAGACAAAATGCTAAATAGACACTGCATTTCAAATCCATTACTATGATTGAGCAGTTTATTGGTGCTACTTAATGATATTAAAATCAGTGCAAAGCTTATTACGAGTTTTATGGTGGCCTTTTACTATTTGTAGTCACAATCGCATTGCACACCCAATTGTGTCTTGCATGCGCTCCAGCATGAATACCAACTAGACTTTGGTAGTGAACAAGCATTATGCAGATTGTGCACCCATGCATGGCTTGTAATAGTGGCAGCGGTGACGAGAATAATATGTGGTCATGAATAATTCATGTCCCAAAACATAATGCAAATATTTAACAATACAATGCAAAACATGAGACGAGACGTGTGTGTGGTGTGCTAGTCGAGACGAATGAGTTAAGTATTTTCTCGTTGCTTTTCATATATTATCGCTACTGTACAATAATGTCACGCGAAATAATGTAACCTTTATTTGAATGAATTCATATAACGTTCATTGACAAGTTGTTGAGTTCATCTGGAGGAAAGAAAAAGCACGTTTGTTTGGCTAATCCAATAAGTGTAAAAGGTCCATGGACTCAGCTCCTTAAAAAGTTTATCTGCAAACTTGTGCTTTCTTTCAATCTGTATCGTTAAAATGGTTGTATGTGTTCTCAAGGAAATATTGAACATTGAGGAGGACCAAATTCCATTTACTTACAGGATATACCTAAACGCGTAGGCTTGTACATAATCTTGGGTGAATGCAATTTATGAGCAAACAGATTTTTAGGAGCAGTTTAGCAAAAAAGGTTCAGATGAATAAGCTATTTTGCAAAGTTGAACAACAAAAGAGTTTTTGACTGGATTAAGTTTTATTCGTGAAAAAGGACCAGTTGCGTGCTACTTTTTATAATACAACATTTTAAAGAGACAGTCAAAATTAACATGATGTGAAAAGTTGCTAGCCAGATGTCAACATTGAATTGAGTAATGGTCGACTACTCCTTTGTATCCATTTACATGTATTTATGCAACGTATAGTATCCACTAAACATGTGTGTGTAAATTACATGCCAAGTCATTTGAAGAAACTGCATGAAATCCGCTAATATTGTGAAGCTGCACGGTTTCTCGGCATTCTTAAAGTGAAAAATAGGAACGACTCGAATTTTTACTAGGTTACACAGCAATTTATATTCACCAAGGCATTGTGCTGAAATAAGATGAAAGGCGGAAACTAAATTGAAGAAGCAGTCGTCCTCTTTAACACGGATAAAAAGGGGAATTTTGCCAGCTAATCTAATATTACGTACAGAGATCACATGCAAAGATATACAAACCGAGAAGGCAGAAGAGAAATACATATATACATACAGTTTGCAGTAGCTTGATTCATTGAATTTTGCCCTTTACTTTGACGTATTGCTCACATGCCAATTGGAAGCAAATATCTGGGTTATCTCATTAAACCGTAATATTCTGATGTACTTCAACGCAATGAAATCCAGATTGCCCTGTTTGTCGCATTAGCAATCTGGAGCAATTAAGAAATACTTCTAAAATGAGATAATCTGCAACAAGCTAAAATAACGTAATATGATTAAGCCGACAACGGAAGTAACAAGGAAGAGTTTTACAGTCTTGCTCACTATTTTTTTGTTTAAAGGAATTAAAGGATTTGCTATACAAGACTTTCTAAAAAAAACCTGCATAAAACAATTATTCGTGTTGGATTGAAAAGAAACACACATCAATCGGTTTTTATTTGTTGTTACGTACAGAAGTCAACGTTTCCCTTGTTCATGATCATTACTTCACATTTACAAACCAGCATCATGTAAACGTAGACCTACAGAGGTGTTTTGAAAGCCACACACACAGATTATTATCCGAACATATTTGTAGCAAGCGCTATTTCGGAAAAGCGCCGGCGAGTGAGTGATATCAAGATAAACTACATGAAAAGAGGCCGATTTTTTCTACATAAAACCTCCTATTTTACATGTGTAATCACATCCCCCAGCATATTCACCCAAGTCAAATATCTCTTAAAATTGAAAATAAAAATTGATATATATGTGTGTAGTTTTCCGCCTCTTTCCCACGAACAGGCACCTTTCGTCTTGTTAACTAGGCAAAAAATAGGCTTACAAACACTAAATCAGAGTAAAGTAACATTTTACTATAACCATATAAAAAAACGCTCCGTCAAAGGAAAGCTAAAGAGAAAGAACTATAAACGTTCGTGATTTGAAGCTTAGTGAGGATCATTTGTTACGACGCACGCATGCAGTCATCCTTAGAAAGTGTATTAAACCAAAAGTTTTTTTTCTAGCACCTTTTACAATATTACCTAAAAAAAATAATGGTGAAAAATAGCGTGAAATGAAGTCATACATATAGAAAGAACCATTGTGCAAAACTTTCTATATACGAGCATTTTGGCTTTATCCCATTTATTACTAAGGTTGTATGTACTACGCAATACGCAAAGCATATTATTATTTTTATTATGATTTTTGTCTATAATGCAACTCGAGGCAGACACTGTCTCTACGCACTCTAAAAACAGCAAACGCACAAGGAAGAAAAATGGTAATTACCAAGTCTCACACATCAAACGCTCCACGCCCATCTTTACAATGAGTTCTTCACTTAGAGTGGCAACAAACAGTGTTTCCCCAATTGCAATACACTTACAACACATCCGACTGATTATTTTTCACGAGTGTAATAGTCACTGTAATAGGAAACAAGGCTCGTGAAAAGTTTTCCGGACGGTGTGTTCTTGAATGCATTTTAGGATACATATTTCACAAGAGAATTCCATGAAGAATCCGTTGCCAAAGGAAAGGATGCACACGTTTGGAAATATGTATGTGTGGATGCCTTCTCAAATCTGATTCTATTTTGCATTATATCATCAACAAATCGAAGTAATCTTCACGGATTTGCTTCAACCATTCCAACATACATTCTAAGTCAATTTTATCTAAATGCATATCAATAATAGCACTTACATACGCAGGAAAATATTTGAAATGGAATTGGATTAGTCAGATGGAGATTTTCTTTATTGTATTGTTCATGCGGGATGGAACAAGCTGTTTTATGAATTTAGATCGACAAAAATGATATTATTTAATGTCAACCTATGTAAAAACGTTCATAAAAATGCATTTCCTTTTAGTTCACATACTTTAGGATGTAACTTGCGCTCATATGTTGCAAATTAATGTTGTGAAGTGCATTCGTTGAAATGTTGTATTGTTGGGTGTGGTTCAATGCAACCATAAAATATTTCATGGGTTCAAAGGTAAATGGTAATTTTCTGGTGTTATAGCACCCTGTGAATTATTGAGAGTCATAGGAGTTGCTTGAAAAATACTAGTTTAAATGACTGTCGGCAACATTTGCACCAGATTTTTATGTGAATTTGTCAAATATGGTCAGAAGGGCAGTTTAACAGAAGTAAAATGGATGCTGTTCTTGTGTAAAAAACATCTTCACCGGGAGACTATTACACCTTGCAGGGGCATTTGCACATTATATAAGAATGCAGGGATCGTCTTCGCCGTTGCCGTAAGTACATCCCCAAATGCTAGGACAAAATTCATTTGAGTTTTAATGGAAAGAAATAAGAAAGCTGCATACAATGCCTACAGGCATTCCTTATAAAAAATTATAACCTTTGGAGCATCAGAAATTTATTGACAAAATCAAATCAAGTGTCAACATAATGAGTACGGTATAAAGAAAGGATTTAAGATGCAGTGTCAAATATTTATGTGTTTGTTGAATAGCCAACGCAATTTTATGCTCACGTACATTTTATCACGGGAAAAATAGATGTAACATATTTTGCTGATTTGTTTCACCTAAAGCGAATTTTCCAAACTGACACATCTTCCTTCTAACTAATGAAGGGCTACCGGCTACTGACAAAGAGCTGAACTTATAATTACAATGTCCTTCTATTTCACTTAAAGCTAGTCTGTATACACACTACCACTGCTGAAATCACCATGAGTCATGATGAATTTATTGACTATGCCAAAATTATTATTAGGTTATTATCTAATGAATAGTGACCTCAACAAGACACTCAGCAAAAACTGGCTCTCCGATTAGTATCCTTTGTATGATAATGTGAAGTTATGACACCTATACATTTTGTGTGCTAAAGCAGAAAAGTGCGAGACATACTTGTAAACTTATGTATGTTGAATGATTTAACTTCATTGCTTCCAATAGAAAGTCCACATTAGGTAATCATAATTATGCTAGGAATTAGCCCCCACATCCAAACAAATTGCTACTTTTCTCTCTCAAGTTTACCGTTATTTCAGCAGCTGCGGTTTTGTATGTGCACAAACTGATTTAAAATGATAATTACCCATTTGATTGGTCATTCTTACTCATTATTTTTTAGTAGAACGAGACCTCACATGTATTGATCTTACTTAAAGAGACTGAACTACAATAGTTGTATATGACATGGTAATTTTCAAGGGAAACTTTGAAAATATTGCTTGTGGCATGTTATTTTCTGACAAGTGAATTATCCTCACACCTACACAAATACGTCTTGAATTGAATTTCATAGGTATTTTCGTAAATCATACCTAGTTATTATCGCTGGGTTACCTGCTCCTTGTTAGGAGTTGTTTATGGCCTACATGTATTACTTACTCACTTAATAAGAGTCATAAATGACCATATTATAATATGTGTATGTTTTTAAAGCACACAGTCAACTTAAAAATGCAAGGCCAGTCTTTTTTTATCTATAAAGACAAAGAGCCTCAGTCCTTCAAAAGTTTACTGACCATTTTATGCACAATCATTAGCATATTATGGGGTTAACTAACAATTAGCTGCAAGTCATAAAATCCCAGAGGTTATATGTAACGTACATTTAACGTTGTACTTCCTTGCAACATATTTTGAAACTGAAACAAGACAAGAAAGTTCATGCTCGTCACTGAGAAACAATGATGTGCACAAAATTACCAATTCAAAATCGGATGAGCAGGAACCACTTGCAGTTCATCATCTTATACATATTCATACATGCTAATCGCTAAGCAAATGAGGATTACTTAGGAAAGAGTGGTGGATGAAAACTACTTTGTGTAAGCTATTTTTTGTAATAATGGGAAAGATAAGAAAAAACGATCAAGCACGAAAGTCAAGTTACTCTCCAAGAATTCATTTCCTCTACTTTTCCTAAATGTACTTAACTACTCCTCTCCTTTTTTATTATTATTACAGCCCTAAGGATATGTTTAATAGGTGATTCAGTTCATTTTGTGAATTTCCATGATAACAGTCTACTCTTATCTGCTACAGAAGAAGAAGAAGAAGCGCAAACGACGACGACTGTTCGGTGCGATGCATGCATATTATTCACGGTGAATGAATGAAAAAGGAAAAGCGTGCAGGAAAGGGAAGTCAGTGGCCTTGCAAACGCATAATATACATGTACCAACTTGAATATATGGCTTGTATGGAAGACATGGTGTAATACGAAATACTTAAAAAGCTCATTTCTTTACGACGCAAGCTCCAGACATGATTTTTTCGAAATTTGCTAAAAACCGTGTAGTCGGTCCTCCTCCTCAAGTTCTTCTCTTACGGATTCAGTTGTATAGGTTTACATCATGATTATACGATTAACTTTGTGTGCGGATGAGTAGGTATATAAAAATCTACATGATATACGGTACAAACGTAAACACATAAATGAAGGCTTAAACCATGTTCATAATATGCACGTGTTTTTTAAAGTTTATACCATGAGTTTTTGACTCTCCTCTCACTAGGTACGCAAATGAGCCGTTACTTCCATTAACATTTAACGTGTAAAATGGAAATGCTCACAAAACCGTTGGTGGTGATGTGCAGAACCTCTCTCCCTGTTTAATTCCAAGACAATGCAACTGACAAGGAGACAATATAAAGCCACATGAGTTTTTCCAGTTTTGTCATTATTATCAGTATTTCTCTCGTCGTCCTTCACTCTTTACAACATGAATATTATTATAATAATATGCTTATAATGTACACATCTCTCCATGGTAAACAATGAATGGTTCTAAATAACAAACTATGACAATTCCGAATTGTCTCTCTACCCCTTTAATACATTCTTAT
>JAHZNG010005196.1:0-11736 GCA_027744375.1 Orchesellides sinensis | reverse complement strand
TTCAACTTGTTTATGTATTTGAAGATGGGACAAGGATAAGGAGCCTTAGAAAACATTACTTTTCATATTTTTCTAAGTAATTAGGTTGCAAACAGGAGAACCAGATATCTAGACTTAAGTTTTGGTGCATTATGTACATCTGGAATGTAAACTAAAAAGTATTAATTTGAAAACAGGAAGTAGTATAGCAAAATTAGCTTGCGTCGCATAATAGTATGATGCTTTTACAGTTTATTTTAAGAATTTAATATTTATTCATGTAGTCTGTAGTCTCAAAAGTTGTAGGTAATGCAACCCACACGGAATGTAACATTTTACGAAAATGTGGTAGAATAAAACACCAATAAGCTGCATACATATTTACAAGTACAGCCAGAGTTGTAGTAGGTATGGTATTAGCTTGTTATCACATGTGGGTATTAGCATTGCGTATAATGACGAGTTCTTAAATATCCATACAATTCTCATTTTATTCACTCATTCAATCCAATAATTATTACAACAAATACAATGGTCAAATAACAACATGATTATACGGAAGAAGAAATTGTAGAATTCGCATTGGCTCATTTCCATTTCCCATCAAATCCCATGTATTTTATGTAGTTTTCAAGTTGTTTTTAACAATGTAAGTTTCTTTACATGGAAATATGTACCGATTAAAATCAGCAACTGACTTATGATATTATTATGCTCAACCAAAGTCCTTTTCAATATTCCCAACAACCGATTTGCTTTACTTTCCTTAAGCAAATTCAGACATAGGGTGAGGCAGACTAGATTTGTGATCTTGAATTCTTTAACAATTGTCTGCATCCACCTGTGCTTTTCTTACGATCTGTCCAACATGATCGTAACTTACACGGGTCATATCCTTGTTCGGATTTTTAGTCCGATAAAGGAGGCGCGTGAAGAAGTGTCTACTTGTTTATGAGCCATAATAACGCTTCTTTGCTTTGCCAGTCACCGATTAGGATGTTTACCAAAAACCAACTTACAATCATAAGAACGAATTCGTTTTAGTAATCTCAATATAATTGCCACTTGTGCAGATATTTAAACAACGAAATTGTAAGTGAATTGGTGTGCCTTGTACGCAAACTTCATACATGTACGCAAATGCAATACAGATAACAATCTGGGCGGATCACCGATTTCTCTGCAAATATGAATGTTTAAAAAGCATACAGAATTTAGTTGTAGGATAATATACATATGATCCAACATATATCACCAGCGTCTGGTTTACAGAAAGCAGGCGTCTGGTGTCAGTCAGCAAAGTCGTCATATAAATTCCTAGTTACTCACGCAGTCCCAGACCTTAAGCCCATTCCTCAACTTATAATATATGCATTCTTGTAAGTTATTTCGAAGAAAAATGAAAGAAGTCAAATTGTTACATTCGAAATAATTATGATCAAGCCGCAACAATGTAATATTTCTCATTTTTTTAAACTTTAAGAAGTGAGGCGATATTCAAGTTTTGCATGGAAAATGAGACTCAGCAGGGATCCCAGAATAAAGTGCTAGTTTGATTATGATCCTGATAGCTTGCAGTGGTTTATGGCTATTGAAGCAAAACATTTTCCTCATAAATTTTCACGAATAAATCGTAAACACCTAAAGTTCTTACAGAGAATTAGATGCAAAATGTATTTTGCATAAGTTTATATGGGAAACCTTGAAAAAAAGTATTCAGTCGTGTCAAAATAAAATGTGAACCACAAAACTTTGCATTTTTTTTAAAGATGAGAGGAGAAAATTTTAGAAGACAAATTGTCAACCTTATTTGCGGATCGAAAAAGTATCTCACGTCCATTACCGATTTGCACAGATTTCAAAAAAATGCAAAGTTTAAAATATACTATGACATAATGTGACGTAATGATTTTGGACTAGATGATGGTATTACGTGGGATTTGCATAAAAAAGGATCTTGTCCCTGTTCCTAGCTTTAGTCCACGAAGTATGGTTGATGTCATTGAAACCGTTTTTTGCTCTTTACTTCTATTCTTTCTCGTTCTCACAAATTTTCCCAAGAAAGGGTTGTATGGAACTCGTGGGAAATCTCTGGGCTTTATAACACGCTGCATACATGTATACACAATATATATGTTTTGTATATTTTTGAACGTCAGTAAAGGCAATAGGATTTGCTTATTATTTCATTCTGTGGTTTACACAAAATGTCAATGTTCTGCTTCTTCTCTTTCACAGCTTTTTAGATATCCTGATGATAACCCCTTCTTTAAAAGAGATGAAGTTTTAGGTATAATGCAGTAAAGAAAATTAAGTAATTGACCCAGTTATCTTGAAATAGGATCTGAACTAAAGTGATATAGAAGGGGTGTGATTAACACGATCCAAATGTAAGGTCCACTTGTCCTCCCATTCAATTTCATATACAAACTTCACCACAAACCAAAACGAAATCGACATTTTGAGAGCATTTCATATTAAATGACATAAGACACTGGTACAAGATGACCAGGTGGACACAGACTCAGCCCAAGTGTGTCACTTGTCAATTTTCATTTCTTGACAGCTTGCTTAAAAATTAACGTTTTTCACAAAGTTGAGAGTTGAAGCGAGAGTGTGAAAGGGAGGACGTTTCTTTTACTTGTGTCTGTACAAATTATCGAAATTCCAATCTTGACAAAGAAACATTTCGCATTTATATTAACTTTCTGTTCAACTCTGATTAGGCTCAAGTGTAAATGAGTGAGTGCCTTGGAGTTGAAGGTACAAAGAAAAATTGCTCAATATGTGTCTAATTAGAATAGAACTGTAAATCACAATTTGAGCAAATGAAAACGCGTTAATTAATGCTGATAATGGGGAAACCACAGCAGGCGACGTTAAAACATTCTTCAAATTCAAATGACTTAACAACAGATTCTTGTAAATTTCTAACTTTGTATTTGAATTTGAATGACTTCATATGTGTGAAGTATTTATCTGTATGCTTCGTGCTCTGTGTCCCGCACATTTGTGATTTTCAACAAAAAAAATATTTTCACTTTCTTATTTCGTTCAGCTCAGTTGGTAAATTGAATTGGACCGAAAATGAAGTTTGAGAAAAGGTATTTTCAGGTGGTCTCTCATTTCATGTTTTGTTGCGCTGTTGTACATGGCTTTGTTATTTGATGAACTCAACTCACGGATTCCATTCACAACCACTCTATTAACGTTTTGTTCAAGACTATCTCGTTTCTACCCTTATTTTGTGACTTTAGTGAGATATGATGACCCACTACTTTCTTGCAACATATTATATCTCACACAAGAGCTCTCTGTTTTCAGCAAAAGTTGAAAATGATTCGTGATCTCACGTGACAATCGAGAACACAACAAAAGAAGAAGTCATGATCTCTCTGGCATTCTCGCCTACTACCGTGGTGGCCGATGCCTTTTTCACATTATTTACAATTGTCCAAAAATCAGTTGCATAATGAAAACTGATGCGAATGGATTACCTACGCAGGTAAAACATTAAAAGGCAAACGATATTGGCTGTTGCCTATAAATCGTGGAGTGTGACAGATTTGTCATTTTTCAGACATGTCTCTATTCGGATTTCCAAAAAAGACCAGAGAGAAGTTCATTTTCTTTTGATAATCATTGTAATGGCAGCGGTTGGGTTCAATCGTTCGTGACATTTTCTGTTGGACAATCAGTTACGCTACGAAATGGAGATGGCTTTATCGAAGCACTCTTATATTTTGCCTTCCTACATTGAATCAGGGTTTAAATGGTTATGTTTTTCATACCATGCCGTCTTCCTCTAAATGAGCGGGTAAAGAATATTATTCACCAATTTCAATTCTTTGATTTCCCCTATGAGGATTCATAGCTGAGGAATTTATCCGAAAAGTGAGCATTTGAGGTACCAGCCTTGGAAGCACCCTAAGGATAAATCACAGCTCAGAACCATAACAATAACCGTATGAAAACTCACACCTCCTCGGTATTGCTCCCGCTGCTGCCGTATTCTTTCCAGCCATCAAACCATACTGCACAAAAAACCTACCTGTATTTAAAAGATGTGGCAGCTAAAAGAAGAATGAAATCGTATACACAGCTTGACCAAAATAGCCCACGAACATTAAGATAACTTTCAAGCTCATGTAAAATTTGATGCGTCCAAATGTTTTTCCATAGTACATCAACTCATTGTCTAAATTACATCTGGCACGGCAAAAAAAGGTACATGGACACATTGCGTTTTACATTCATTTGCGTTATTATTACCACTTATTACAATCGTTATTACATTTCCTTCAAAAACGACAAAGGAAAAGTTACAAGTTAGTTTTGCTCTTTGATTGTTGTTGTGTGGTGGGTCCTTCCATTTCCAAAGAAAATTATGTTTAAATGCATGCATGTAAATCTTGAGGAGAGTGTATTTTTACAATGTAAATGTCAGCTCATAAAACTTTTCATTATCTTTATGGCACTCTTCTCCCTCTTTCCTTCAGTGCCACGGGCTACACACAGCACTTCTCACAGACTGACCAATGGTCACATTTGGAACTTTTTTTTATCATTAAGGCTTTTTTATATTACTGCATCACGCACAATGCTAGAGTTTTACAAGTGACCATGGAGTGAGTTAGGTTCCCCGGAAATCTCAATTATTTCCAATTACCAACCTCCCGTGAGACAATAAATTCTATTAACATATTTTTGTGGTACAAATTCCACGTAAGAATTATTGTATACTTTACGAATCCGAGTCGATCATGTAAAGAAAGATTACTTAAACTTGAAATGTTCTACATGTTTTGGAATGCGTCCAATTCTATTTAACAGACATAATGTTCAACGAAATGAAATTTGTCAGTTGTTGTACCAAGTACTTAGCATGTAACAAGGAACAATTAATAGATGACAACATTTAAACATCATTTTGTTTTTTTACAACATGTTTCACCATCAGGTGGTGTAATATGCAGAAGCTGACGCTATGCAAATCATAAATCATTCTCTGGCTTTTGTTCTGAATAGGAAAAACCAGATTTTACTCATTTCTCCTTGAATTGTTATGTGTAGCTCATATACATACTTTGTCACAGCAAATTAATATTCCACGAGAGCTTGGTCAAAAGTGAGCATGGCTCCTTGCTTCAGAATATGTCACTGAAATACTGTCACAGACATATGGATACTAAGTAAATGGAGAGGGCAGTATAAAAAACAACACATTAGAAGACAGGAGAAATATTTCTTGGCTCATTTGTCGTTATCATAATGTCATCTCTCGCAGAGTGTCAGCTTTTCAGAGCCACAGGAGCAGAATGGGGAGAGCAGGCAGGCCTTTTGCATAATAATGCTGGGATGACCACTACTCCTCCATTTGAAATGCAAAGAAGCAAGTGAAAACTGGCTTTGGACACTGTGTGCACCTCAGCCTTGGTGGAGTAGTGTCAACCGTCTTGTCTCAAGGAGCTGTTGTTGCATGAGTGATGAGGATGCATTGCTAAACCTCAGACTTTGGTTTTTGCCTTAGTCACATTTCCATAATGATAACCATCAACATCATTTTTAATGATTTCATGAGAGTCTGTTAAATGTACGCACCATGGCACAATATTATCATCGCCAGCAGGAAGTTAGGTAATATGCGAAGTGGGTAAAAGAGTTTCGAATGACTGCTGGTTGTGAGAGACTGGCACCCACCCCGCTACAACTTTTATCGCATGTAGTTGCCTAGTGTAATTTAATAGTGCGTGGTAGCTACTTTGTTGGTAATTAGATACTCATAATGCTACTGCGATATAATATCGTAGAGAATTTGTGATTTAAGGATTAATAACTGTCATAATTATCATTTAGTAAACGATGGCTAGAAAATTCTGATACCAAGTTTTTAAGTTTTTTTCTTTGCAATATGAGACGTGTATTTTGATGGAGGCGTTGTGGTTCTTATTCCCATTGTTGAATCTGTAATTGTAAACTTTCGAATAATGTAAACAAAAAATGCAAATATGAATAGTTACACCTGGTCGAGTCGAATTAGGATAGTTTATAATAATGGCTCATCGTTCTCATTTGAAATCATAATGATGACTGCTCACATGGATAATAATCTCCAAGAAATAAGATTAATAATCATCAAGAATCTATAGCCGTAACCTAATGGAGTAGTATTCACATCTACAGACTGCATTAGAGGTAATAATACAGGTGTTTACGTTGGCAGTCTTAAGACTGCATGGATTATCCTTTCTCAGGCTTGAGAAAAGGAAGTTGACAATGATTTGATGGATTAGGATGGGATTGGACTGTGGTGTGGTCTTCCGATTGATACAATCGATAGAGAAACGACAAGATGGGAAAGTGGTTTGAAGTCATGCACATGTGCAAGGTTTCGTGAGCAACCGGACATTTGCCAGATTTACTCAAGAAACCATCCCTTCCTCATCCCTTCCTATGTAGGTATATTTTAACTCTCAAGTCCAAGTTTGCGGTCAGTGAGGCTGCTGAGCCAATGCCTAAATAAAGAAAGCATGCATAAATGGGAGTAATGCTTACTCACATTTCACATAAACATCATTGTCCCTTTTGTTCTTTTATTTTCAACTTGGATATTTTTGTAGGCCAACAGATGGCTAGTCATCATCTCCTCAAATGATCCTCGTGTGAATAGTAAAGACGGTATTTATGCAGATGTTTATTACACTGGCTTACAGGTAAATGTTCAATTGGGATTTATTGTGATGCAGTTTAGAATGAATTTTTGGTCAGAACATTTTATTGGCATCACTGATCCTAAGCCGTGGCCATTTGGCACGTACGATTTGAGTAGGTTTAAGAAGGAAATGATAAATCACAAAATCGAAACGAATGCTTCTCTACTACACATAAATTCCCTTCCTGCATATAGCAAACTATATAGTAAGGTGTATTTGATTAGAAAATGTTGTTTTTCTGATCGAGGACCAAGACTTAGTATCAGAAGTAAAAAAGCGTGGTTTACTGACATACAACACAGCGATACTGCCTCTATGATTGCGATATTTCTATCTAGACAAATCATGAATGTTTGTGTATTGTATACGTACCTTACGTTGACTACATGTGCATTTCATTTCAGCATTGTTCAAAAAGGGATTTGGAGAATGACTTGTAAAAATGCATACAAATTACATCGCACCAGTCTTCTTTGTGAAATGATCAAGGCGTCTTTCCTTCATTACTCCTTCAATGACGAGAATGATTATTCAGTAATACCAGCTTTTACTTTACTTGGCTCTCAGTTTATAGCGTATTAGATTTCTTACATACCAACGCCAGCTTAAAACTTCCTTAATAAAAGAATACGACTTGTTCTTACTGTTGGAAGCCAGCAGGTGATTTATTCTTGTCAAATGATATCATGTGGCAAGCATTATCTTCCTCCAAATATCCATGATACACTGCTTAAGCAAAGGATTCCACTGTAAAAATAAATGCCTGAGTCACGGTCAACACAAAAAAGAACAGCCAATTTGTCCACTGCGCATATATAAGCATACATTTTATTTTGTGGCATGCCATTTCATTGGTTTATTGCAGAGACTTCGTTTTTATAACAATTTATTAGATGTAATGCATCACGTCTCACAACTCCATAAAGAGCTTCTCAAAAGTGTAACGAATTGGCTGTGTAAATGGTGGGCCATTATTGAAAATCCGAAATGAAAGCCGGCTTTATAAAGAAAAGTCGACAATAAATTAGAAATGTACACACTCGCATAATGCATCATTAGACGAGGTGCATGATACGCAGAAAGAAACGATTAATTTTACAGTTGGGCAACCCCATTTTTAATATGCCACCGAACAAGCTGTATAACACATTTTTACATGATAAAAAACCAATTTAACCGCCGGAATAACGGACGAGTTCCTTAATTGCTCTTGGTTTCTCCCAATCCATATCATTTCACAGAATTTTATAAATGCTCCACTAAAAGGTTTCTGGCAAACTAATTAAATACCGTTTTTGTTTACTTTCACAGGAATTGATGAGCCGAACATCCGATTATTTGTATAAGGCTACAAAAGGACAGACTTACTTCCGTCAGGTGTCGATTTTGCTCCCACCCAGTTGGGCCAATGTCAACTGCACAGGAGTTTACTCGGGATCGTCACGTCTTTTGTTCCCAGCGGAAGAACTGCTCACCGCAGCCTCCGTCTCCGGCTCTGCAGTGTATCACGCTCAGAGCACTGCTGACATCCATATCACTCCCGACCACCCTGTTTACATCGACCGACCCTGGACACTTCAATATGGGGGTTGTGGTGTGCCTGGAAAAAAGATATCCATTCCAGTGCCATATCTAACCACAGGAGTTTTGGGACCTCAAGGAGACCTTAAAGGTAACTTTATCAGTTTATCACACTTATCCATGGTACGAGAAGCGGACAAAGCTATCTATGCATCCCTTAAGGTTTCGTTCAATACAACGTTTAAATGTCGGCGTCTCACTAGCATATAACACTTTATTCCATTTCACTCAAGTTTGCATTAGAATTTTTGATGAATTCATAAATGAATGTGAAAGCTGGCTTTCCTCTCTTGCGTATGTATATGTAAAATCCTCTTGTGGTAGCTTTTAATTGTTTCACTTAAAGGAAGTCCCCGATTGAATTTTTCCTTTAATCTTATTCCTGTAATTCTCAACTCTCAGCACTCATCATTAGCATTCAACGAGCTGCTTACCGGACAAACAGAACAATTAAGACTTCCCACGATACCTAATCGCTCGCCACACATGCGTATTTTCTAAATTCATACAGTAAACCCACCGGTTCAGGTTTCTAATCTTACGAAAAACACACAGTAGCAGTTGCTAAATTAGTCATTTCTCATAATTATATGCGAGTCAGGGGTTGTGAAATTAACCGATGAAGCCTCCTTATACCTAAATTCTAATAGAGAATTCTTTTTATAAGAAAATATGCTATAGCGGTGGTCTCATCAGCCAACTTGAAATTTGCTTCACAATGTTGCAATCACCACCCCAGAGTCAGTGGAACACATCTGGTGTTCTTCATGGTGGCACACGGGCGTTATTATTATCATTTCGTGTTTTCCATGATTGACCCAAGCCTTCGTTTCAGTTCCAATTAGAGGTGAAATCAACAGAACGCCGTCAACAGGCTAGGCTTCTCATCTAGATTTGTATATTAATTTTATCTGAAAATTCTGAAATACTACATGTATATAGAATTTCAAACAATTCCAATTGACCGTTGCATTTTGTGTAAGGAACCTAATTCGTTTTTGCATAATGTAAGGTATGAAATTATATAGTATGGACATGTATGCATTGATAGAGTTCAATTTGAAAAATGAATGCAAATAATTCCCAATAATTTCATCCCCTCAAACTAAACTACTCTTTGAATGCAATCAGTAAGCCTGGTAAGCCCCTAACTCCATCCATGATGTCAGTCATTATTATAAGGAAGTAAGTACATAAGTGGCTATGTATATTCCATACGCACGTGTGCATATGGCAAGAGCCAAGATTGAATCGCATACTTATTTGATAACAATAAATTGACCTCTTTCGTTCTCGTATTTAAGACAAACGGAAAAGCTTTAATTTGCGACCTCTGCCGTCCTGCCAAACTTTAAATCTTTTTCTGCCAGTGTCCACCCACATCATCCCATCCTCAACAAAAAGTATTTATCCACACACTCTCAACCACAAGATTCCTTTTTATCGTGCTGTCATCAATCGCAGTTTATTTGCCTCGTTTTTTATCCATTTTCATGTAATTCGTCGACATGTTTCAGATCAAAGAGATACGTATCCGGATAAAAAAACCAATGGCACATACTATGAGAAAGAATTACAAGACAAAACTAGTTTTTTAGTGAAATGATACGCACATAAGAATATTTTACAATAAATGGCAAATATATTCATGTTAGCATTTGCAATAATGATATTTAAAACTGGGAAGAAATGCTTGAATGGGCAATACTATACTGCAGCAGCCGTTTAAACGCACATCTCATTTTATTTCATACATAGACATATCCATACTCTTGCAACAATGCAATAAAAATGTAAAATGTGAATAATTTTATGCGCAACACCGTCATCTTCATTTCTGTCGAGTAGTAAGCAATAAAGTCTTTCTGGATCACGCCCAAATCCCGTCTTCACAGGTCATCCTTTCCCATTCCATTGTTGCCAGTTTGGTCGTTTATTGTAAGGAAGCAGGTAGTAGAAGCCGCTTGGTATAGGCATACAAAAGCCAGTATTACGAAAAAACTTGAGATTGTTAAGAAACTGGAAGAAAGACACTTGATACGAATAAATAATGCATCTCACCTTGTTGCCTCTCGTCATCATCAAACAAAATCCATTCCCAAAAAATGTTTTAACATTTACGGATTTCCACCTCTTTTTTCCTTTCTTTTGCTCTTTTCTTCCGAGCCGCCTCAACACAATTTTTGCTTCTTTAAAATTTATTCAATGCAAATGCTCCTGTTCCATCATTTTTGTTGTCCGCCCAGTAAAAAACGAAAATGCAAAGAGATACATTCACTGCCTTGTCAAGAAAAGAGTAGAATAAAATAGGAACGAGGCGTTCTTAATAATAAAAATGTGTTTAGTTTTTAAATTATGCTTTTAAATAAAAAGTTGTGTCTGATCTTCCTTTTGCTGATCAAGTCGGAAGCGTCAAGATAGACGGAAATGATGTAACTTTGGAAAAGTCAAAGTTTAAAACGTTTACTTAATTCTTTTAAAAACGGTTTAAAGTGGCTCTGGTTTCATCTTCTCCTGATCTCGTTTTTATTAGCCTTTTAGCGCTCTGATAGCGCTTTTTATTTCAACTCTTGACTTGTTGCCCTTTTCCTCATGAATATTCAGAGGAGCATCAAGAAGATGAAGCTTTCTTTTTTGATGGACGATTGAAAGGTTCCATCCCTTTACACATCCCTGCCCCTGAATTTAAGCTTTACTTATTCTCCTTTCCCGTTCAAGTTTTACAATTACTTTTTACAACCTAAGAAAGTCTTATATAAAAAATCGTATTAATCTCATTTCATCCTCAAAATCAATATTCCTCTCGTTCATTTCCACCCTTTTCTCCTTATCAGCCAGCGAGGATCACTCAACTGGAACTACAAATCGTATTAGATTATGGGCCGAGCCAGAATGGATTATTATTAAAGGTGCTCATTTATTAGTCCTATTGTAAGAGTTGATCATAAAAATAGCTGCTTGCATTCCATGTATGAGCAGACATGCCTGGATTATTTGATTAAGTGAGTGAAACTCCTTCAGGGGGTCGATCAAGGCAAGAAATATCATTCGGGGATCAGTCTCTGAATTTTAAAGACTGATTGACTGACAAGAATAGCAATAATATAATCACTAATCACACATCAGAGCACAGCATCCAGATCATTTCAAAAATAAATGTGAGTCAACTCAATTGAAGTGAGTACGCCCAGATTATTGCTATTCTAATAATCATCAGCAATAGAAATATCTTCTGCTCTGCAGGAGATTTTACGGTTGAATTCCAACTCATCAAGAGAGGGTTTTCTTTGGTGATATTTGAAATCAGTCAAATCTTAAATTTGACTTTTATTCGAATGACGACCATTGAACATTCAAGCAATGTATAATCATTACAGTAGACAAGTTTTATGATAATTTCCCTCACGTTCTTCACATGTCAAGAAAAGTTTCATAACGCATGTTTACCAAACTGCAAAACTCT
>JAHZNG010005195.1:0-12825 GCA_027744375.1 Orchesellides sinensis | reverse complement strand
TTCAAAGATAGGGATCAAAGTTTATGAAAAGTCAAGGTTTTCCCATAAGACATAATGCATTTTTGGGAATTTTCGAAAAATACACCTAGCTTCCCGATTTATGCATGGATTTCAATAATTCTTTTTGTAATGGATAGCTGATTAGTAGTACTACGTCACTCGGTAACACACAGTTATTGGCCATTCTACACAGTCTGTGGATATGAAATTTAATATTTTTATTAATTCCGTTTGGGACAGCTAAATTTGGAAAAAAAAATTTCCAGTATCATATGACGGCGTAGAATAAACATGAAGTGCTGAACCATACCTTGTTAGAAAGCGCTTGAGTTGGTACTATAACGCACCAAATTTGAAACGGCTGCTGTCAAGCAACTCGATAATACAACTAAAAGAAAAATTATTAATTCCGTCTGGGACAAAGTGTACTCTAATGACGGTGTGGCGCGTATGGCCACTTGAAAATTACAAACTTGAATTTCTGTCAGAACATACAATGTAATGGAAGGACATTTGGATAAGTACATGTGATGGCTTACAGACACTAACATAGGTTGGACCAAACTGAATAAGAATCTGCATAATCACTCGGAGGAGATGCATAATAATTGTTGTTTGTGTTGTGAGCATGTTCAAGAGAGATATAATATCCATAAACATGTGCATGACCGAGTTCCTTATTCCTCGACAATGAGCCACAAGAGACAGTGTTTGTTATATGCATAGAACAGTTAAACTGGGTGAGCAGAGGATCACATATGATATGCACCAATAAAAGCATCAAAGCTCATGGATAATGACAGTAACAATGGCAGTAGTCCTGCTTCATATACTTGAGAAGGCAATATAGCAATCAAAATTATGAAAAATGAAGAGCTTTCGAAAAAAATTCTAAACGGCTCATCCCAACTGAATTGTCCACTTTTTTCAAGAGATCAGAGAACCAGACAGAGCCAGAAAGGATGGTGAAGGTGAAGCAGGAGTGTAGAGAGAAGTAACATAATAATAATAATAATTTAAATGCAAAAAATGCTCCATAAGTGAGCTTGAATGTGAAACGTAAGTTATTCCAATTAATAATCATACAAACTTCAAACCATGTCCCCTCTCGTTCATACATTCACTTATCCCATCCCTCTGTCTTCCTTTCCTTTTGTATGCTTTTTTCAGTCCCTCTTATCTCAAGTATTCATTTATTGTTACAAAATTGCATGTAGAGCGAATCGTCAAACGGTTGTCGTTTCCTTTTTTTCCTTGCATTGTTAGCTTGATGATGACGAGTGACTGGAATACATATCCTCATCATCAAGGTTTTCTGATTGGTAGAAAGAAACAAGCGTAATGTCATTTCCCATCGTTTAGAGCAAAGCTTAAGTTTCTTTATTCATGATGAAATGTCACATAAACTTAAATAAAGCGAATGTTTGTGAAATACATCCTTACCAGCCTGCTTTCTTTTCATTTATAAAAACTATATTATGTTTCCAGTATTAAAATCAGAAAAGAAAACAAACAAACATGTATAAAGTAACTTGAAAAATAAGCTTGAAAAAGGGAGCAGTAAGATCGTGCTCACAGGAAGCATCTCTTCAACAATTGCAGCCCTGCAAATGAAATCTGTCAATGGGATATGCTGACTTCAATTTTGACTCCCAACACCTAATGTAACATTAGCGAATAAAAATCCCCTTGTGAATTACCAAAAATCAGAAAATGTTTGCAATTTTCTTATTTACAACATATTTATGAATCCTAACAGCCAAGTGATAACCAGTAAATAATACTTTGTAGGAATCTATAAAATCTCAATGAGTTTTGTCGATTTCAATTATCATGTTGTGACATGTGGAATATACTAGAGAAGGACAACTTTTTAAAATAAATGAGTCTCTGTGACCCTTGGGAATTTATTTGACTGTTGCACACTTCCTTGGTGGTTTATCATACTGAATATTGAAGGATCCTACGGGTGCATGTATGAAAAATGTCTACACTGAAGCTTCAGTTGATAAATACGACGTCATCCACTTCAAAAGACCTTGGTAAAGAAGCGTCTGTCATAACAAACAATGAGTCCTCATACACAGCCAAATAAAATAAATATTGCAAAAAAAGCTAGTTCAATACTGAAGAATAAATGAAAGCAGACGATGGAAAGGAAAGGTAGATAGGTAATGTTGTACGAAAATATAAAAGAAGGACGATGTCAGTCTGCGTATCGGTATAATGTATTTCAAGAACTTTGAGGAATCTCACGTTTTCATAGACCCTTATTGCATCTGTCAGTTTTGTGCACTGTGTCTCTTGTCCTTTCAAATCTTCGTTTTAAAATACAACATGCATTTCTGTATACATAGTAGTATTGTATGAGTAGTAGCTCTTGGAACGTTCCTTAAAATTGGAAGTGATGATGAAAAATTGTATTTCTGCTTCTTTTAACTTTTATATGCAATCATCCAGTGGTGCCCGTGAATGTGTCCGTAGTAATGATTATTTGATTTGAAAAGTGCACTTAACGCAAAATAAAGAGAACCTCATGTAGAATTCTCCCTTTCCACTTGAGTTTAATACTTTTCAGAATGTTCTATGAATCACACTGCATGCCATGCATATAGCCATATATCATACTTGTGGACCATATTATACAACGTCAGCATTGGTCTCAATTATACCTGTAACATTTATATAAGGATAAACACAAGAAATATTGAGAGTTTGAACTGACATCTCATGCTTATGATTACATAAGAAGAAGGGGTAAAATCGCCATATCAGCAAATGCAATAATACATCAGCAAAAGAATTGATGATGATAAGTAAAAGTGAGTAAGAAAAGACCTTTGTGAAGATAAGTACTACTGGAGCAAAACCTTGTATATGTATACTATGCATACTTTCCTCAAAAGAGGACCACCATCGGTTTTTTGATCCATTGCTTTTCAGTCGTGTCGTTTTGATTATGTTTGATTGTTGCATTTCAAAAATGATATAAAATGAATTATCATCATCTTCATCCTGATGCAACTTCAACTCTTTGTTTGTCAAGATACACTGCTGTAGAGTATAACCAAATGTACGCATGTGACAATATATATTTTTATTTTTGTGCAGATAAATCGTCATGAACTTTCAGAAAATGTCTGTAAACAGTATTTGTCCATATAACCTTTTTGTTACTGTAGATCGATCATCTTGGTTGAATACAATTTTCTTTTCTAATTCCGTCCTGTAGTAATAAAAATATTTTTTTCTTTTAAATAACCCATTCTATATCAACATGCAAGCAAATGCAATAAGATGAAAAAGTTTTGTGATCCAACTTGATATAATTTTTGCTTGATCATCATCGTTGTCGATACATATGCATAAATTGGATTCAGATTTTTTTTTTACAATTTTTGCCATGCTACATGCAACACTTAATTGGCACAGGTTATGAACCACCACGATGAAGCGAGGAATAAAAAAACAAGAAAAGAAAAAGCAGCCAATTGTTTTTCATTTAGATTTTGTATTACTATAAAGAGATACATAGTATATGTGGCAAAGATACCAAGGAGCCAAAAGCGAAGAAAATGAGATCGCCTGCCTGCTTGCATCTTGATGATTAGATGATTGCAGATATTATTACAATACTTTGCTATATAGTCGGAATTTTATATTATATCTAATATTATACTTTACATTTTGATATGAATTCTTCAGAAAGCGATATATAACTTAGACTAGATCATATATCGTATTGTAGAGCGCTAGCTTGATTTTCATGCCTTTTCTCTGGCGATAGCGAGTGATCATCTTTTTTTCTTCTCATTTTTAGCTTAATGATGAGATGAGATGTACTTAATAATAATGATATGAGAGAGATGATGCGGCAATGACGGTGAATTGAATAGGCTCGTTCGTTCTGTTTTGTTTTGCTGATTGGAAATTGGAAGAAGACTTGTGTTCTCCTTGTTCTTATTAGTATTATTCATCTTGTGGATCACTTTGGGTGTTCTTTTCTCATTTTTGCCGAGTTATTTTGTCTTCTTCCGTATTCATCGTTACACTTTATCGGCTCTTCTTTCTCATTTGCTGATTTAATGCTGATGAGACTATGATGCGAACAGTTTACCCAATATATTCGATAAGTACGCTGCATATCAAGGATGCATGTTGTAAACTGATATATTTATTTTTCATCTTTTGATTTTCAGAGAGTGTTGATCATCTAGTAAAAAAGTCAAGGCACTTTGGAGATTTAAATTTTTTTTGAGTCGCACTCTCATTATTGATTCTTAAAATCAGCTCTGATTACTAGAGGCGCGATGAAATATAATGCAGATTACTGTTTGGCTCTAATGTAAATAAAAAAGCCCTGATTACGGTTTATTGGTGTGAAGCTTTGCACCTTTTCCTCCCATCTCAAATTATCCCTAATAATTCTACCGCTCATCATCACTCAGAATAAATAAACAAGAACTGCAGATGCATGTGCCCTCAAAGCCAAGAAGTGAGAAGCCATCCATCATCATCATTAAATATCTCTACTTCATTTACTTTACGTCGACCAGAGAGAGAGGAAATAACAATGACACGAAAGAAAAAAATGCAATAGCAATTTACACCGACATCATCGTAGTCGCACGGCAATAATCATAATAATGGTATTTAGTAAGTAGAAAACCGATGATGATTTGAACTCCTATTGAAATAGTCCACTTAGATGTACTTCAGAACATTGGAGTCGTGCAAGAGAGTAGTAGATTGTCAGCCATATTATCAAAAATCTGTAATAAACTGACAAGAGTACGTGAGTGATGAGCACATTCTTCCCAACAAGCAAAATATACATAAGGCGAGAGGGTCTATGCACTGTTGCAACTTTTTATACTATGTAAAAAATGTGATGATGACGATGATGATACAATGTATCTGCTCGATTTTTCACGGACTCTGCTCATCTGCACGACACAATGCTTCTGCTCTCGTTTTTTTCTTTCCCTCCCCTGATATTGGCTCATCCTACTGCTGTATCATCATCCCAAAGGGCTTGGCCATCCAAGCTAAGCCAACCAAAATGGATCAGCATAAAAAAATGAAACTGTAACAGTATACAATTTTGTTTCTTAACTTGATACTATATTGTACTAATACTGTAGGATGATCTATATAAGATAGCCCCATAGTCGTTTCGTGCGTGTCTATGCATAACATGCAACCAGAGTAAGTACAAAAGCGTAGGTATTATACATTGCCATGTTTTATGTTCGTAGCATGACGAGATGAAGGTTTTTTTGTGTGATGCGATATGTTTGCGCAACTGCCAGGCTATAATCAAAAGAGAACAAAAACGCGAATGAGATATGGCTCCACTGGCTTCTGAACAATCTTGAAGTATTTTTTACATGCCTATCTCTACCAAAGTATATTATAGTCGATATAGTACATCATGAAAAAAATAATATTTGTAGCTCTGAATTGGATTTTTTCTCGTGCACTGCTTAAGGATTTTTTCGTTACTCACGAAAACTCAAAATCATACTTACATCCATCTCATTCAGTCATTGGAGGTTTTTTGTGGGCAAAAAGAAAATATAATTTTTACTGTGTTTGTTACAGCCATGCTCTTAAATACACGACGAGCTAAATAATACAGAATAGCAAATCATGCTGCGAAACATCATATCATCTTGATATATGAGTTCATGAGATCTAGCACAGAACACTGCCACTGTTATAGTCCAAGCTAAAATGAAAAGCATAGTCCTGTCTTGTCTTTTCTCCCCCTTCTTCCATCATTTGACATATTGTACCTTTTACTTTTATAGTTTTTGAAATCATTATGGCAAAAATAATAATCATAATTCTAAAATGCCCATCTAACGCATCATGTCCCCATCATCATAATCATCATTTTGCACTCACTTCGTGCTCTGATCTACAAAAGCCCTGAAGATATGACGGGGTGAAAAAAGATGCTGAAAAAGCTATGTACATTATCTACACATAAAATACACACATCCATCGGGGATGATGCGCATTGAACCTATATCCTCATACATAACGTCTTCAGATGAGTGTTTTTAGCCGTGGCTTGTATTATGCATTACGCTATAATATCCTTTGGTAGATTAGTTTTAGAACTGAAGTCGGCAGCCGTGTGTTTCGTGCAGACATTATACAAAACCAAGTCCTTGGACCGGACGATAGTTGATATAGTATTGGACATGTCTATATAACTCCTTATGTGTTGAAAATACATTCGTTTTTTTTCTTACATCGCTTTTTTTGTGAAATCGTGATTTCGCACTTTGTAGTTGTATTACGTTTTAGACTGATGGACAGTCTATGTTGCTATACATTTTTAAGTATAATGTTGATGAAGATGCGCTATATGCTGAATACCTTTTATTCTTTCATGTAACTTATTTTATTACACTTTTATTCCTCTTGCCTTTTATTACGACCTGGGATATGGCAAATCGAATGTGAGCAGTTTTAGTAAAACTCATTTTGTAATGTGCTTCATACATCATAGCTACATCTGCTATTAATACTACCAATCAAACAAGTGTTAAGGATGTTGTCCATGAAAATGTGCCATATTGCATATCGTGTAAAGAGATTAAAGAAGCCATGAATATATTTTTAAACATGGTCAGATTTGTTTATATGTAAAATATACTGGACTGATTGGGTTTTTAATGGGGGTGAATACGATTCGTTTTAGTCGAAAGGCATTTTCGCATACAAACCAATTCGCATTATGTCTTTCACATCATGATCCAATAGCTTTCGACCACGATATTGTGCCAAGTCATAAGTACACTTCATACAAAAATGTGCAACGAGATGAATATGGTTTTATTTAATGATATTACAGATTATGTCAGAATGAAATCATCCCATTTTTGTTAAGACCCTCCTTAGTTTACTCGCTACTAGTTTCAAGGACTCCTTCTCCTTGATGAGTTATTATGATTATGATTTAACATTGAAAACTTATGATCTCTCTCTGGTAAACCATATCAAAGTTGAAGAACGTACAATTTTTTACGGTGCCACGGAAAACATATCAGATTAAGCGACGCGGACATACAAAGGGATGATAAAATTACGATCGTTTTCGAGTAACGATACCCATAAATTTCAGGACGGCTGACGGAAAAGAAGAAGAAAAAAAGAGATTAGAGTAAGAGTCAAGCTCATGTGACTAATTTTACTGCAGTGGAGACGTTAAGTATAGAATAAAAGGGAAGCATTGAAAAAATATACATATCCCATATATGGCAAGAAAAAAGCGAAAAGCGACAGATGCCAAAAATACTACCCCCGCACATAAACTTGATATTAACTAACCGGTCATTTTCTGTTTTTTACCAGTTGGTGATCTAGAACATCCAAGGTTTTGTAGGCAAGTACAAAGACCAAGTAAGTATACTAATGTCTATTATGTAATGTATGTATTTGAACGTGAAATAATTGTAGATTTTTTTTACTACTGTTGCAATTCATCTTGACGGAATAATAATGGCATGCATTGCAGGGAGCATGTCGTCAAGCTGCCAGAATAAAATGAGAATGTAGAAAAGTTTTTATGTGGAAAGTTTGTATTTTTCATTAATTCGGTTATATTTTTGTGCCTTGAAGCCATGAGATTCCTCTTTTTTGCAAAAATCTTAAAATTTTAGAGTGGAGCGATTCTAGCGGTAGTTTTTCTTTCTTCGTAATCGAATACGATTATAAGCCTTGTACTTTGCACAAAAATAAGAGCACAGTAATTACATGCCATGAACCTTTTTTTATTCTGCTGAACATTTACATTATACACACCACAGATGAAATCCGCTTTTTCTTTTTTTATCTGCAATATAAAACTCATCATGATTTAATCTAATGGTATGATGATAACTAGTTTCCTACCTGTAGAAAGGAGCAGAATATTTTAAAGTTTTTGAAAGTCTCTCTGTATGTGTGTGTGAAAAAAGCACTTTTCAAAGTTAAAAGTGGAATTTCACCTAAAAATTGAGCAAATGCTGTATCATGATTCATGCATTTCTTTTTGGGAATGGGGTTTTCTTTCTAATGGATATTTTTTCCGCGTTATGGTAAATAATGATGCTGGGTGATGTAAAATGCATTTTCCTCTAAAAATTAGTTCTATTCTCAAAAAGAAAAATAATATCTAACGATGAGATAGATGACAGTTACAGTTTGAAAGTAAAGCAGTTCAACGAACTAAAAGAGTTTTGAATCGCATCTCTTTTGCTCTTGGGGAATTGCACGCGTATTCTTCAACCGGAGCTCACATTCCGTTATGTTTTTTCAAGAGGTCTGCAAGATAAACTACAAACATTTCCCATAATGTGTGGGAATTTTCTTTCGATACGATTCCTTTGAAGCAGAAGCGCGATGGTCATGTCGCTCTTAATACGGTTTGGCGGCCTGTTTGTAAGAAAAACTGCAATTTTGAATAGAATACACTGTCAGCTCATGATATTAACCAAACCAAGACTTTCAAGCAGGTTAATTGATGACAATAGAAAGGAGAAATTCTAATGGATTCACACGATTTAGTTGCCTGTGCTAAAAATAGAGATCCTGGTAGGGTGGCAGGCATACAGGCTTTAGAATTTATAACACTAATTGAGCACAGCCTACTTTATTATTCTCCTTTGCATCAAAGGTAATGATTAAGTCAAATAGACAGAAGCTGATTTAAGTAGAAAAACAAATCATGCCCTGGGAAAAAAGTTGCATCTCTAACATAATTAGGCGACATTAAATATCACATGATTCAAAAATTCATTCTATCTGATGATATGATGAGTCTTGCTATGTTTGTTCACTCACATAGTACTAATCGTCATTTTGAACAAAAGGACCTCAGTCAGTGCATTGCATTGCAATTGCATGTCATGTCGATCAAGCCCTTAGGGCGATTTTTCAACTACTGGTGTGTGGAATATGCTTTCAATACTGTAATTGGCATCCCAAGAAGATATGTCTTGCATCGTCTTTATACTCTTTTGAACCTGACAATAGGGCAAGTATAACTTGTCTAATAAGATGAAATGCCAGTGTGATGCATTCCTTTCAAAATATACACTTCCAAATTCATAACACAACTTATGACGTGATATTGTGTGTATCAAAGAGGAGAAAGGAGTAAATACAGGAGCTTGTTAAGAATTTTTCGCTGAAAGCAATGGAGTGCAAAGCAGAAGCACTAAATAAATTGAATCTCGAGCTCTTAATTGGGCTGGTTGCTTCAAGCTAGAGCAAATAAAAAAATTATATGAGAAGGATGGCTGTTATTGTTATTACGATTTTTTAAAGAAAAATGGAGAAGCAGCTCAACAGGATATTAAGTGCTACAGGTGCATTCTCAGTCAATATTTATTATTGAATGAGCTTTATAATAAAAATGAGTTGGTCAGTGAGTCTGTTATAATAAAAGAACGTCAGCCAAAGATATAAAATCCTTATGGTGCCTGCTTGACCATCTTGTATAAGATTTTAGCATAAGTCAGCTTAAAAAGTCGTCCACATAAAAGCATATGACCACAGTATTGTATCATTATTTGCCATTTTTTAGAGGTGGACGAATAAGAAGCAGGGCAGATGATGAAGTTTATTATTACTTTTCTACAAGAGATGAGGAATGGGGTAAAAAACCAGTTGATTTTGTCTAAAAACTGGAAATTTTCTTGCATGGTGTTGATAAGAGTATTACTTGTATACATAAAAGAATGCATGTACGTACATATGTAGTTTATATTCATATTTTTCTATACCCAAATGCATATTTTATTGCCATAAGACGATGAAGCATATAGGGGTAAGAACAAAAAGAAAACGGCAGTAATTATTACTTTAAGCTTGTTCCTGATTTCAGCACAGCAACAAAATATATTTTTCCTGAATTTTCGTGAACAAAGTTTTTTTTGAACAATCACGTTATAAAGAATTTATGTACTAATGTATACTCGGGAGTCGCATTTTGTGTGCATCATGGCCCACAGGGTTGTAAATTATCTGACGTGACTGAGCGATGCGTTTTTTATAAAAAAGGGAAGGAAAAACGGTAAAAACTTTGTCTTACAATCCGTATATTTTACTAAAATCTCATAGATTTAGTAAAAAATCGTTGCTGAACAAGACTGTCGTTGGCTCACGTTTACTTGGTTGTATGACTGCCTGCTGATACTGCTACTATATGTCAACATGCGTGGCTTTTCATGGCAGGCACATTAAAGTCATTAATTTATTGCAGCAGTATGAATTTTTTTGTAAAAATCGATTTTATGTTTTAGAATATATCTTAAACGTTTTCAGAATATTGTGTCTTGCTCTCACCGACGATATAATGTACGCATAAATATGTACATTATGGATGACAATAATATGCCTTAAAATAACTAATACTAAAATTTGCTCACGATATAAGAATCTCTTTTGCCAACATCCTCACATTAAAAGAAAATACACTATAGATTTGCGGCAAATTGTAATGCATTCTAAAAGATAGTTTTTGTGTGTGCTTTATAGGGAAAGAAAGCAGTTAAAAAGACAAGTCGACCTAACAATATAGAAATTTATGGGTTTTAAAACACATGCAAATTAATTTCAAAGTCATCAATTATAATATAATATGTCACATCAAATCACATTAGTATTGAAGATGCGTTATAAAAAAGCAGCTTTAACTACTATATATCGCTTCTTCACACTTGTGGGGAGTCCTTCATATTAAACCTTGTAAGCAAATGTGAGTGTATGTTGCTGCAATAATATTCAAACTCAATAAAAATTGAATTTTAATTTCCTTCTCAATTGAATGCACACACATTCTCAACAAGTAACATCATCAAACAATAATTGTTGTCTTGCAAAAACCTTTATATTCAAGTCGCGCGAGCACCACAAAAGAAAGAAATAATAATTAATAAAACATCCATATTTCAATGCACATTATTGGTTATTATTGATGGATGAATAGTGAGATGAGCGAGTTCATGCTAGTAGCCAGAGCCAGCTCGTTGGTGGCACTAATTTTTCTGATACTGTTCTTCTTATCAACAGACTTTTCCCTTTATGCATTTGGGTTCAGCTTATAATTTCTGGCATGGCAGCTTTTTTATTATATTAATTCTAGAATCGACTTTGTCAAAAACTGTTTGTTTGGTTAGCAGGTGCAAATAAAACAAATTAACCCATCTGCTCACCACCACTTATGACTTGCATACATGCATAAATTGAACTAGTCTAGAGTATATGCACAAATTGTTGCGATATTGATTTTCGAAAATATTTACATGCAGATTTTTCGCTTAAAACGCTGAAGTTATCTAGAATACCTACAAGTTGGTATTATTGTTTGCACCTAATCTATTTATACTTATAGTGAAACCTCAAATTAATGAAGAGCTTGATTTTCGAAAATGAACAATTTTTTGTAGAATAATAATTATCAGCACTAATTATTTTATCAAGTGAAATTTCCGTGATTGTTGAAGAATTCTCTATGCTGAGCTTCGAACCAACCATATTAGATACTCTATAAAAGGGGTAAGCTATAAAGAAATCCGTGATGCATGTTTGTGTTCATATGTATTCTGCTACAGTATTAAATTAAAATTAGTTGATGACAAGAGCATGAATTGGGGTGTAATTACACGAGGTATTTTATGAAAAAGGAAAGAAGTGATTGATTTCTCATGAAATATCCTTCAAGCTAGTTGTACACTTATATTATAAAAAAATTGACGGATTTTTATGGTGTGATATGTAGAATGGTTTGTAGATATATTTTTATACAATGCTTTCCAATAACTTTTTTCTTCTGTTGAGTGTTAAAAGGATGGTAGGCTTGACTAGTTGCATTTATCTATCTTTCTGCAAGCCAATCATTACTGAATAAGAACAATCTTCGTATAACAATAATTTGCATCTCTTCCAATAAAAGCAGCATGTACCTCATGTAATAAGAGAGTATAAGAGGAGGGGTATAGTGCTTGATATTGACAGTATGGAATTTCCTTTATGGAAATTATTACCCAAAATTTAGGAATATCGACTCGTATATCGTCGCGCACAAAAAGCCATCACCTTCATTTCACCTGCACCTTTTTCAACTCATTTTCTTGAGATTGACAGATGACTTACAATACTTATTGAGAATACACGAGATGGGCTTGGGCATTTCAATACGACCAAACTGTTCTTATAACAAATTTCGTGTAGTTTAAACTGTATTGCATAAAAAAGGAGACGAGCTCTCATTTGATTTTTCATATTAACTGTGTCCTGAAAAGTTAGCTCATGTGACGATTGATTAGTGTGTAAGGTGTAATGCAAACCTTAGAAAAGTTTAAAGTGGTCTTGACAGTAAATTTTCCTTTTTTTCATAAGGAATAACAAGTTTTTGGGAAAATTCCTTGTATTTTGATCATCATATCAAACACTTCATTTTTGGCATCTGATACATCTCTCATTTATTTATTGTCATGAAGTAGTCGTCTATAATCCTTATACAAGTCTTTTATTTTGCGCCAAAACCACTTTAGTATAATAGCAAACGATATATAAAATAAAAACGAACAAATTGTTCTTCAATACTGTTTTTATATAATATGTGATGCCCATCATTTTGCATTGGTTTCGTTTTTGATGCACACACTTTATTTCTGCACAAAAATTCTCAAAGTTGTTTGCACCCCCTCTGACTACTCTTCTGTCCAATCTTTATTAAGCAGCGAAAGCGAAGCTGAAGATGCTTTATGTGATTACCATTGACGTGTGTCTGTGTGTCTGTGCGTCTGTGCGTCTGTGTGTCTG